>CM042411.1:27676067-27743567 GCA_023634145.1 Thymallus thymallus | reverse complement strand
GAGGAGGTAGAGAGAGGGACGGGGAGAGGGAGAGGAGGTAGAGAGAGGGACGGGGAGAGGGAGAGGAGGTAGAGAGAGGGACGGGGAGAGGGAGAGGACATAGAGAGAGGGACGGGGAGAGGGAGAGGAGGTAGAGAGAGGGACGGGGAGAGGGAGAACAGCAAGAGAGAGGGGCGAGGAGAGGGAGAGGGCATAATTGGGGGAATAATTGCCAAAATTGCTAAATATTCCTTTAAGCACAAGTTAGCTCATCAAAAAGTAGCACAATTGTGCTGTGTATTTTCTGGGATAAATGCAGTTAAAGTGTCATGGTTACCATGCAGGAAAGGGCAATATACACATTAACCGACACACAGAACCACAATCCATGGTGACTGGAAAACAGGGACATTCTCCTTATTCAACCTGAGTCCATGTTGGCCACACAGGTGAGCCCTACGTACTTGATGAAGTGGCTGAAGAGGACGGTGGTGTTCCTGATGATGCGTACAGCCCGTGCCTCCTCGTGTTGACAACGCTGAAGGGTCAGACCGTCGTCCATGTGACCCTCAGCATGCAGACAGGCCTGGAGCAGAGACACACACAACTCAGACATGACCATAACACACACAACTCAGACATGACCATAACACACACAACTCAGACATGACCATAACACACACAACTCAGACATGACCATAACACACACAACTCAGACATGACCATAACACACACAACTCAGACATGACCATAACACACACAACTCAGACATGACCATAACACACACAACTCAGACATGACCATAACACACACAACTCAGACATGACCATAACACACACAACTCAGACATGACCATAACACACACAACTCAGACATGACCATAACACACACAACTCAGACATGACCATAACACACACAACTCAGACATGACCATAACACACACAACTCAGACATGACCATAACACACACAACTCAGACATGACCATAACACACACAACTCAGATATGACCATAACACACACAACTCAGACATGACCATAACACACACAACTCAGACATTACCATAACACACACAACTCAGACACTACCATAACACACACAACTCAGACTACCATAACACACACAACTCAGACATGACCTGGGTTCAAGCAGTATACACTGTACAACAACATCCTGTATACTGCCAAGCCTCCATAAATTAATCAACTCTGGTGTAGATAACCAATAAACACAGCATTCCATTTAACTACAGGGTAGCAGGTACACGTTGTAATTTATTGTCACTAGTATCAGTATCCCCTCTGGTATTAGCCAATGTAAAGTATGATATCACACCCAATCATGTAAGGAGTAAGAGTAGCTGACTGGGCTGTGAGCCCTCCCTCCCCCAGGATAGGTCAGGACACATGAGGCGCTCATATAGACGTGATAATGAGAGAAAGAGGGTGAGAGTTAGTGACAGTTAGCATTCTGAGAGAGTGATGATCCACTGCTGGCTCCCCCATCTCTCTCATTGCTCCTTCTCTCCCTCATATTTCTCTCCAGCCCTCATCCTCTTTCCTTCACTATTCCAATCTTTTTCCCTTTCTCCCTCTCCTCTCTCTCTCTCCCCCTCACCCCCATCCATAGACTATACCCTCTCACCCCCATACATAGACCACACCCTTTCTCCCTCTCCTCTCTCTCTCTCTCTCCCCCTCACCCCCATACATAGACTACACACTTTCTCCCTCTCCTCTCTTTCTCTCCGCTGGATGAAACGTAGCTCATCCTGGGAAGGCGTCCAGAGACAACAAACGCCACCTCTGCTCTGCTCATGGGCCAGGTGGCATTGACAACATGCCAGCTGGTAAGATGTGACTCACAGTGGGAAGCTATCACACTAAACCCTAATCCTTTGTATAAGTCCTCTCATTATGGGAACTGGTTTCATCTGCTGTCCCAATATCCAATATCCACACTAGATTATACCACTATTACCAGTAGTATAAAGTCATGAATACTCATTAATGTGATAATCTGATTATGGTGAGTTTCGCTGTTCCTGGTTATCCTACTACTGAGAGAGGCCAAGGTCTAGCCCAATATCTACAATAACCCACTTTGTAATGAAACTAACTTTGATATATTCTTCAATGATTATTCAAACGCAAAGTAATTGAAAGGACAACTTTTTGACTATTTATTCACACAATTAGAACAGTGAACAAGTGTAATAACTCACCATTCTCTTGAGGGGTCCTATGCGGGATGCTTTAGCGTCAGGCGTATGGTAGGACAGCCACAGCCCCGTAGCCACATGCATCACGAAGCAGGCCGAGTCTCCATACTTGATCTCTGCTACTCCCATGCCTTCAATGTCCCGGTTCTTCGTACAAGACTCAATCTTTTCCTGTGAGAGAGAGACACACAAACAGACACACACACGTGGCACACACACACACACACACACACACACACACACACACACACACACACACACACACACACACACACACACACACACAGAACCCATCCAGGCCTCATCAGAGATAGTTTCAGGCTGCTGAGTACAGCAGACAGCAGCTATAGAGGGAAACAGATTAAAGACCAGCTAGTATGTCAGGCCCTGACTGATGCCAGGTCTCTGGCTCCCCCTAGTGGGAGTTGGATGGCCACAGTCAGGACCTGACAATAGTTCTGGGTGTTTCTTTTCAGTTAATCTTAACCCAATTAGAGGCAGCTGTCTTGAGTTGTCTCCAATTGGAGATTCTATTTATGTTCAGTTGTTTCCACCTGTGGGTGTGGATTTGTGTGTGTGTTCCTTTGTGTTCGTGCCGGTTCATGGTCGCTGTCTCTCCTTTTGTTATTTTTGTGTTTTCTTATTAATAAAAGGAATGTTATCGCACTACAGCTCTGCGCCTCAGGTCCTGTCTCATAGCGATCGTGACAAAGTACAGAGGGAAACAGATTAAAGACCAGCTGGTATAGAGGGAAACAGATTAAAGACCAGCTGGTATAGAGGGAAACAGATTAAAGACCAGCTGGTATAGAGGGAAACAGATTAAAGACCAGCTGGTACAGAGGGAAACAGATTAAAGACCAGCTGGTACAGAGGGAAACAGATTAAAGACCAGCTGGTATAGAGGGAAACAGATTAAAGACCAGCTGGTATAGAGGGAAACAGATTAAAGACCAGCTGGTACAGAGGGAAACAGATTAAAGACCAGCTGGTACAGAGGGAAACAGATTAAAGACCAGCTGGTATAGAGGAAAACAGATTAAAGACCAGCTGGTATAAAGGGAAACAGATTAAAGACCAGCTGGTATAGAGGGAAACAGATTAAAGACCAGCTGGTATAGAGGAAAACAGATTAAAGACCAGCTGGTATAGAGGAAAACAGATTAAAGACCAGCTGGTATAGAGGGAAACAGATTAAAGACCAGCTGGTACAGAGGGAAACAGATTAAAGACCAGCTGGTATAGAGGGAAACAGATTAAAGACCAGCTGGTATAGAGGAAAACAGATTAAAGACCTCGGCTTAGAACCAGCGGGCGCTGGGCGGGAACAACCGGTCTCGCTCAGACAGAGATGACAGACATACTAAACTTTTTTAAACGTCCATTAACTCCTGAGACTTCCTTCTCTTCACCTCCCCCGAAAAAAACCCAGGCTCTTGGATAAGGAGGTATCAAATGGTAAATTAAAATACTGTAGTTTCTGGTATTTCAGTTAGTTGGCTAGCCACCTACAGTAGTTAGCGAAATTCAGTAGCTCTGTTTAAGTAGCTACTGTGCTAGCTAGTTAGCTAGCTAGTAAACTGGCTAGCTACGTGCGAGAGACTGAAAATGAGCCAATATCAACTAATATACTTGTCTATTTATTCAGTAAATATAATTATCATGCCAATAAATTATAATGTAAAACATTGCTTCACAGAGAGTAAAGAAAAAGTCGGGGAAGAGAAAGAACACAGTGGTGCAGAAAGAGAGGTTAGTTGTTTACTAGTGTTGATTAATTAATATGTTTTGTTGATAATAAAGGCCTAAATATTTTTTATCTAATCCATTGAAGTCAGAAAAGTAAGGAAGTGTAGTAAAAAACCTATAGCCTTCTTTCAAACTTCAATTAGTCAAAATTATTAGTTTTATTTGGTTTCCCGGCAAGTGTTCCGACAATGAGTTCTGCAAGCAAATGTGATAAACTGTAAATATAAGTTGTCACCGGTTTCATGTGTAACAGTTATGTATTGTACATGAATACATTGTTTATTATCACATATTGTATCCACACTAGTGCTCTTAAGCACTTCAAAATGCTTACTGTATTTGCCGTGTAGCTCATATCATAATTATTAATGTGAATAAAAATAAAACAGCTATACATAACACAGAGTGATGCAACTGAGGACTGAGTATGTTCAGGTATGTTCAGTTTCAAGATGCCTGTTGTGAAAAATTACCCAAAAATTCTATTCAGTAATTCTCTTTCCAAAATGTATTTTTAGAGGGTGATGGAGCTGGCTGCCGACGAAAACCATCACAAATTCCTATTTTTGGATGAGGCAGGCTTCAACCGGGCCAAGACAAGGAGGGGAGGTCGGAATTTCATTGGCCAGCAGGCAACCATCCAAGTACCTGGACAACGTGCGGCCAACATCACCATGTGTGCGGCTATATCAGAAGATGGTGTGGTGGGACGCAGACCTCGTATTGGATCATATAATGCAGCTCTCCTTGTAACCTTCCTTGATTAATCCACAAGACAGGGTTGATGGAAATATAGAAGTACAGTAATCAATCCTTTGCAGTTGACGTTTTACTGTAGTTTTTAGTTTTTTAAGCTAATTATTTTTGCTTTGATTCAAAGAAACCTATGTTGTGATTTTATTGTATTTCATCAATACATTTCAGATTTTGTTCAATGATTCCACTGTGTCTGTAGTATTCTCTCTACTAATCATTTTACAGTGATGTATTTACGTGTTGTACTATAATGAAACACGTATCACATATTTTGTACTACAATATTTCATGATTGTACGAACAATTACACAGTGAAACTATCGGTATCTTGTGTGTGGATCTAAATGAATGTTCTTATGGTAGTTCATGAGAAATTAGATATTTGAACCAATGATTCTGCAAGTGTAAGGTTTCTTTAAAGATATGAATGATGCACAATGCAATGTTTTGAACATTGGACAGCCTGTGTTACATTTGATGACCGTTTTGAGTTTTGTGTCTAGAGTTTTGAAAAATGACCACAAGGTTCTGAAATTAGTGACAAAGTGATTGTAAAAAACTGTACATGTCTCTAAACCCCTACTTGAAACAGCCATAACAGTTACAATTAGCCCTGAGAAACAAGAATGGTGAGGTGATAACTCTTGTAATCGAACCCACAAATGCTGATGCTCCAGATACTCAACTAGTCTAAAGAAGGCCAGTTTTATTGTTTCTTTAATCAGCACAACAGTTTTCAGCTGTGCTAACATAATTGCCCAAGGTTTTTTTAATGATCAATTAGCCTATTAAAATGATCAACTTGTATTAGCTAACACAACGTGCCATTGGAACACAGGAGTGATGGTTGCTGATAATGGGCCTATGTACGCCTATGTAGATATTCCATAAGAATTATACAGTATATTAGTATATTGTATACTGTACATGCTATATATACACAGTATACTAGTATATTATATACATACTATATATACAGTATACTAGTATATTATATACATACTATATATACAGTATACTAATATAGTATATACATACTATATACAGTATACTAGTATATTACATACTGTACATGCTAATACAGTATACTAGTATATTATATACAGACTATAAATAACGTATACTAGTATATTATATACATAATATATATACAGTATACTAGCATAATATATACATACTATATATACACAGTATACTAGTATATTAAATACATACTATATATACAGTATACTAGTATATTACATACTGTACATGCTATATATAGTATTCTAGTATATTATATACATACTATATATACAGTATACTAGTATATTATATACATACTATATATACAGTATACTAATATAGTATATACATACTATATACAGTATACTAGTATATTACATACTGTACATACTAATACAGTATACTAGTATATTATAGACAAACCTTGGTAGCCCTGAAGCAGAAAGCGGTGGACTTGGTATCGGACTTCTCTCTCTCCTGTAGGACCAGACCATGCTCTTCGGTCAGCGCCAGGTAGTGACCGGTGGACAGGTGACGCAGACGGAACGCCTGCCCATAGCGAATGTGGCTACCGCTCCAGCTGACCAATCACAGAGAGGGGACGAACCCAGACAGATGTCAATCTAAATGCTACAGTAATCCCTATAACCCATTCCCAATGAAAAATAGGGGAACCACCCCGTCAATTTAGTTTTTTATATTCATTGATGATTTTTTGTATTTTTTTCATCTTTTGGTGTGTTTTATTGGCTATTTATTGGTGTTGTATGTATTGGCTGTTGCCATCAAATGTCCCCTTTGGGGGATTAATAAAGTGCTATCTTATGTTAACATGTGAGTGAACATGTGTCTGTTTCACTCTAGAGACATTGAGTGTGTTTAATTCAGATGTCTTTTGGGGGGAAGAGACATAAAACATACAGCCTCAAGCACATCCACTGTTTCAAAATATCTACCCTGGGGGATCCCCATATGTTTAACAATTAGACCTGAACTAGTTTACCAGAATATCTACCCTGGGGGATCCCCATATGTTTAACAATTAGACCTGAACTAGCTTACCAGAATATCTACCCTGGGGGATCCCCATATGTTTAACAATTAGACCTGAACTAGCTTACCAGATGAACCTAGTCAAGGGTTTTATGATTAGTTGACGGTTGGAATTCATGGAACGGTTGGGAGAGGTTTGAAAACCCCTGGCTCAGTGCAAAAGGCAAGCCACTCTGTGTGGCTATCAGAGAAAGTGTAACACTTTTTCATTAGAGAATCTGTCACTTAAGCCCAGAGATAGGAAATTACTGATGGGACCAGGATGTGTGTGGGCAGTGAAACCAACTTCCAGAGCCTGTCTGAACAGTCTCACCACCTCACAGAGACATCCATGCAGATAATGAGACATGACAGCTCTGGATTGGAGAACGGACACTATATACTATTACTATGTATACCCTTTGTGACGTCATCGCCGGCTATCATATAAAAGTCCTACTACCTGAGCCGAACCAATCACTCATGGAGAGAGGACATCCTTCATACTTTGGACTGTCATTTCAATATTAAAACAATGTCAAAGTTATGAAATAATTGGATCAACCAATTAGAATCAATAAGCTGTTCAAAAATGCTCTTAGCATGTCTTATAATCAAAGATGGTAAACAACAGGTGTAGACTAACAGTGAGACGCATACTTACACGCCCTTCCCAACAATGCAGACAAAAATAGAGAAATAATGGAAAGATAATAACACATAATAATAATTAAAAAATATATATAATTTGGCAATATAGACAAGGTACTAGTACTGAGTCGATGTGCAGGGGTACAAGGTAATTGAGGTAGATATGTACATATAGGTAGTGGTAAAGTGACTAGACAACAGGAGAGATAATAAACAGTAGCAGCGGCGCCTGTGAGGAGACAAAGGAGTTAGTGAAGAAAGGGTCAAAGCAGATAGCAAATAGCTAACTATTCAGCAGTCTTATGGCTTAGGGTTAGAAACGGTTCAAGATCCTGTTGGTTCCAGACATGGTGCATCGGTACCACTTGACGTGCGGTAGCAGAGAGAACAGTCTAAGACTTGGGTGACTGGAGTCTTTGTTATAGAGGTCCTGGATTGCAGGGAGCTCGGCCCCAGTGATGTACTGGGCCGTACGCACTACCCTCTGTAGCGCCATGCGGTCGGATGCCAAGCAGTTGCCATACCGAGTGGTGATGCAGGCAGTCAAGATGCTCTCGATGGTGCAGCTGTAGAACTTTTTGAGGATCTGAGGGCCCATGACAAATCTTGTCAGCCTCCTGAGGGGGAAGAGGCGTTGTCGTGTGTTGGTGTGTGTGGACCGTGATAGATCCTTAATGATGTGGACACGGCGGAACTTAAAGCTCTCGACCCGCTCCACTACAGCTCTGTTGATGTGAATAGGGGCGTGCTCTGCCCTCCATCTCCTTTAGTCCACGGTCATCTCCTTTGTCTTGCTGACGTTGTTGTCCTGGCAACACACTCTCATTGTCGTCAGTGATCAGGCCTACCACCGTCGTGTCGTCAGCAAACTTTTTGATAGTGTTGGAGTCGTATGCGGCCACACAAATGTTGGTGAACAGGGAGTACAGGATGAGCATTTTCTTGTTTGCTTAATGCCCTATACAGCTCGTTGAGTGCGTCCTTAGTGCCAGCATCGGTTTGTGGTGGTAAATAGACTCTCTTGGTAAATAGTATGGTCTACAGTTTATTTCAGACTTCCTTAAAATTAGAGATTGCGCACCAGCTGTTTTTAACAAAGAGATACACACCTCCCCCTTTAACCTTACCCAAGGCTGCCGTTCGAGGCTGCTGTTCGATCTTGTCGATGCATAGAAGAACCAGCTAGATATACAGTATATTATCCATGTCCATATTGTTTAGCCACGACTCCGGGAAACATAGGATATTCCAGTTCTTCAGGTCTCGTTGACAGGATAGTCTCGTCCAGTTTGATCTCCAGTTATTGTACGAACGGAGGGAAGAGGCGGATTACATACAGGAGGTACTAGTGAAGACGTAGTTTTGTCAGGGTGTCCGCACGCCGGCCTCTCTTTCTCTTCCGAATCTCAGAGATCAGGGCCTGGTCCGGGGTGAGCAGTATGTCCAGAGCCGCCGACTCGTTCAAGTAGAAATGTTTATCCAAATCGCTGTTCTGATATCTAGAAGCTCTTTTCGTTCTTAGGAAAACAATGGCGGAAACATTATGTACAAAAAAAGTTAAGATCAGCAAAAAAATAAAAACACAAAACACAAAATAGCTGAATTGGTCAGGAGCCTGTAAAAAGGCAGCTATCCATTGTAGCGACATTCTGATAATGATTCTTCTGGTGAAATAAAGGTTGAAGACGTTATATAAATACTTCCATAATGCATTATACGTCCTACACCCCCTACACAGCCAGGTGGTTCATGGAAAGTGCCATTGCCAAGAGGGTGTCTGAAAGCTTATTGGTGTCTACACTCTCAACCAAAAGGGTTCTACATGCAACCAAAAAGGGCTCTTCAAAGGGTTATCCTATGGGGAACCCTTTAAGGTTCTAGATAGCAGCTTTTTTTCTAAGAGTGTAGGAGTCTGAAAGTGAGTGAGTGAGTGCAATGCCTGTGAAGGATAGACAGTGTCTGTGAAATGGATAAGTGAGAGAGGGTGGGGTGGGAGTGAGGTTAGGGTCAGAGTGGAGGTGGGATAGATGGGAGAAAGCTCACCCGATCCTGAGGGGCTCCAGCCTCCAGAGGGAGCGGGCCTTGGACGCTCCTTTACCCATCTCATAGTTCACTATCCTGGGGACACAGAAAGGGAGGAGAGGGACCAGGGGTGAAATAGTGTGGGTATGCCATACCGGTAAAATGTGAGTCACAATTAATACAACATTCCCAAAAAACTATAGGCTATTACACCTTTATTTAATAGTCAGCCGCATTAAAAAAATAGCGAATTGACTGTAAACCGGGTGGTTTAAGCTCCAAATTGTGTTGTGGTTTGAGGAGAACACTTACATTTTGTCAAGGCAGAGATGAGTGGCCGAAAACGAGGCGTGTGTGGACAACGGTGGATACATCAATTCAGGCTACAAGTCTAGGCCTAATAACAATCGCATAATGTCATTACAAGACACGTTGGTGTTTTGTAACATATCTTTTTCCATTCATCAAAATGCGGTTGCACAGTGCACTGTTGGGGTTTAGATCCTGAAGTTATTTTGTGAATGAGTGAATGCGCGCAGGTAGTCTACAGGAGTGGATTTGATAAGTGATTGTTTGACATCCTGACTGGTTGGGTTTATGCCACGTTAAAGGCATAGGCGACGTGTCCATAAGGCTATGGGAAGCTTTCCCTACAGTAAATTGAAATGCCAAAATGATATAGCTTTAAGAAATTAAATCTACTTTCACCACTGGTCTTTACTCTTTACAAACTCAAACTAATTTAAATTAAACCACACACACCTGATGAACAGGTGCAGAGGAGTAAATGAGAGTGATCAAATCTCTGGACAATTATGAAAGAAACCCTTTTTGAAAAATCACTGCAAAATCATTTGAGTCATTTAGGCGGCTCAGGGATTCAAAACAGCGACCTTTCGTTTACTGGCCCAAAGCTCTTAGCTGCTAGGATACCAATGCATTTGTCTCTATACACAGTGAGTCCTTCTCTACCAAGTCTACAAAAGTGCATTTTGAAAACTGAAACTAATAGTCCATTCTGAGTTATTACTGGAATCAAAATGGTATTTGAAAATGTGAAAAGGACATCATGTTGCTTGCTTAATTAGAACCACTTCCTCCTCTGCCTCAGTACATACAGAGACTCGAACTCAGAACCTCTGCCTCGCAAACAGACATGACAGCCCTCCTGAAGAGGTCCACCCCATAGCGCTATTGAAAAAGATAAGACTGACAGATCCCCATCTGCTACACAGACAGATCGTCATCAAGATTGACAGCACTATTTTATCCCATTTCTCTCTCAACAATTCAACAGAATGGCGATGGAAAGTCAAGGCAGTTAATAGCTCTCTTAAAGATGAAGAAAAATCCTTTAAAGCAACTGTAAGTGCCGGATAAAATTGTCCATAATAGTAGAGCTCACAGCCTGTAAGGACCTGACATTTGATTAAAAGTTATCTTGGAAGTGACTAAAAGTGACCGTAAGTGATTATATGACAGTGTTAAAAGTGGGTTTACAGGAGAGATCCCAACCTACAGTTAAAATGGCTGACGGGAAGCCTACTGTACCTCTGCTCTTCTGACGGTGTTACAGTGACAATATTAAAATGGCTGACGGGAAGCCTACTGTACCTCTGCTCTTCTGACGGTGTTACAGTGACAATATTAAAATGGCTGACGGGAAGCCTACTGTACCTCTGCTCTTCTGACGGTGTTACAGTGACAATATTAAAATGGCTGGCGGGAAGCCTACTGTGCCTCTGCTCTTCTGACGGTGTTACAGTGACAATATTAAAATGGCTGGCAGGAAGCCTACTGTACCTCTGCTCCATCTCGCTGGCCTCTGATCCAGGTATGGTCAGACTCTCATCATGCCCGTGACACAGACGCATCACGTGACCACCACACAGGAATCCTATTGGATAAACACAAGATTCTAAGACCAATAGGGAGCTTTTGAAGGTATGGTGAATGTTGTACACCACACCTAGCCTCAGTGACAATCTGTGGATTAAATGACTGATACATACGGACCTGTATACAATGTATATTCTCATGTGTGTTTCTTTTTATATGACTAATATAACTGCATTGTTGAGGAAGAGCTTGCAAGCAAGCATTTCACTGTACTGTTTACACCTGCTGTATCCTGTACATTTGATGAATAAACTCTGATTTGATTTGCTGTTTATTAAGTGTCTTACACACACAGGTTGCCCAGTGGTGCGCGACACAAAGAAGCGTCAAATATACAGTATACCATTCCTCAATCAACTGAATATGTCCTAGTTCATAATGAAGTATTAACCTGAAATTGTGATGATATTACTGAGACGTGGTGTACTTGCCTACAGCCACGTTGCTTCCTGACCGGGTAGGCTGGACGTTCCATAGAGTCTGCATAAAGGAAGCATCCACCTGGAAACTACCATTAGTAGTGGACAGGTGCTGCAAGAGAGGACACATTGTGGGGTTAGGAGCAGTGGTGTGTGCATGAGTGTGTGTGTGTGTGAGAGAGAGTGAGAGACAGAGACAGGGATAAAGCTAGTTGGCATTTAATGACTTTGTCTCAACCCTGCCAGCTTTTGGACACTGTCTGAACCCTTTACATAATATCTGTATTGGTGGATGTATACCTTCTGTATCCACAGTGCATTATTGCTAAGACCATAAATTCCTCGCATCAGCTATGGTTCCAGAATAAGACCTCAAGCCAGGCTGGTCTTAGCTGGGGAGATCAAAGGGATCCCATGGTCTACTGATCACAACGAGACTAACAGCACCAGTTTATTCCACAACACACAGCTTGACACAGACAGGGGCCGGGATTCTAACACAATGTTCAGAGGGCCTCCCGAGTGTCTAAGGCACTGCATCGCAGTGCTAGCTGCGTTACTACAGATCCTGGTTCGATACCGGGCTGTCCTTGTCCCATCGCGCTCTAGCGACTCCTGTGGCTGGCTTCCGGGTTAAGCGTGCATTGTGTCAAGAAGCAGTGTAGCTTGGCGGTGTTGTGTTTTTTGGAGGATGCACGGCTCTTGACCTTCGCTTCTCCTAAATCTGTGCGGGAGTTGAAGTGATGGGACAAGACCGTAAATAACAATTGCATGTGATAAAGACATTTCAGAATGAAGTTAGACAAAACAGAGTACACTGTGTTGGATTATATCAATGAGGAACAATGCAGTGTTTTCAGTAGGAGCTTGAATCAGGTGAATGTTTCCCTTTGATGGAGCACCGCTGAGTGTAGCTATGTTTTAATTGCACATTTCCCTCCCCGAAGGCTTGTAGCACAATCCAGTACCTACTGCTATCTCTGTTTCATGTTTTGCACGTCTCTCCCTCTCTCTCCTCTTCCCTCCTCTCTAAGTAAATTAATTACGTTTGGCAGGATTGTTCTGGATAGCATAGAGTCCATTATGTGTCAGGTCATCAGCCACATAATTGTTTACCTAAAAATGAAACTGAAAACAAAGATGGTTCTCTAGTAATTCCATTACAGATCTTCCTGAATAGCCACTTCAAGTACTCCCTCGGATTGCCTTGTCACTGTCGAGGTTGGCCTGGGCTGAGGGGAGCAATACCCAAAGACTATAAACGTTTTAACAGGACTATTTCAAGTGGAGAATGATGTGATGGGGATAACAGTGTTGAATGATCCTAATCTGGCCCCAGATCTGTTTGGGCTGTCTTGCCCTGTCCTAGCCTTCTAGCCTGCTTTGGCAAGACAACCCAAACAGATCTGGGAGCTGGCTAGGAATAACAAGACAACCCAAACAGATCTGGGACCTGGCTAGGAATAACAAGACAACCCAAACAGATCTGGGACCTGGATAGGAATAACAAGACAACCCAAACAGATCTGGGACCTGGATAGGAATAACAAGACAACCCAAACAGATCTGGGACCTGGCTAGGAATAACAAGACAACCCAAACAGATCTGGGACCTGGATAGGAATAACAAGACAACCCAAACAGATCTGGGACCTGGCTAGGAATAACAAGACAACCCAAACAGATCTGGGACCTGGCTAGGAATAACAAGACAACCCAAACAGATCTGGGACCTGGATAGGAATAACAAGACAACCCAAACAGATCTGGGACCTGGCTAGGAATAACAAGACAACCCAAACAGATCTGGGACCTGGCTAGGAATAACAAGACAACCCAAACAGATCTGGGACCTGGCTAGGAATAACAAGACAACCCAAACAGATCTGGGACCTGGCTAACAAGATTGAGATTAAGATTGATTGATTGTTTTGTTGATTGACTGACTAAGTGATACTCACAGTGTACCTCTCTGTGGATTGATTAATTGATTGATTGGTTGATTGACTGACTGATTGATACTCACCAGGTACCTCTCTGTGGACACGCTGACCAGGATCAGGTCGTCTCCGATACGGACCTTCTCTCCCTCTGACCTTTGCTTGGACGCAGGGTGGATGGTCCACCAGCATGCCTCTCCTGGAAAGATAGAGAACAAGACTTGGATGAGACTACCATAGTCTCTTGTGACAGACTGTTACCATAGTAACTGACTAGCCTTTTAACATAGTAGCTGACCAGACTGTTAACATAGTAACTGGCCAGACTGTTACCATAGCAACTGACCAGAATGTTTCCATAGTAGCTGGCCAGACTGTTACCATAGTAGCTGGCCAGATTTGGTTACTTGTTCTGAGATATACTGTAAATGAATCGTAACGTCATATACTATACAAAAACATGAAGAGATCATAAATTCTGAAATTAACATAAATGCATGCTTGTAAATGAGGAAAACACTACCAAAGTCCTATCAACACATTGACTGTAGTACTGGCGCTGCTAAAACACTCAACCATTGTAACTCCCCCTTCCGGGATGCCTAAAAGGCCTTCCCCGCCCTCCCTTCGGCAAATCAGATCAAGACTGCATTTCGCTCCTCCCTTCCTATAGGCAGAAACTCAAACAGGAAGTACCCGTGCTAAGTTCTATTTAACGCTGGTCTGACCAATCGTAATCCATGCTTCAAGATTGTTTTGATCACAAGGACTGGGATATGGTCCGGGTAGCCTCTGAGAATAACACGGACACGATGACTGAGTTCATCAGGAAGTGTATAGGGGATGTTGTTCCCACAGTGACTATTAAAACCTACCCAAGGTGACTGGGAATATGGTTGAATACAAACAGTGTAGTTATTCCCTCTGTAAGACAATCAAACAGGCAAAACGTCAGTACAGAGACAAAGTGGAGTCGCAATTCAACGGCTCAGACAAGAGACATATGTAGCAGGGTCTTCAGACTATCACGGATTACAAAGGGAAAACCAGCCACGTCGCCGACACCGACGTCTTGCTCTCGGACAAGCTAAACACCTTCTTCGCCCGCTTTGAGGATAACACAGTGCCACCGACGTGGCCCGCTCCCAAGGACGGTAGGCTCTTGTTCTCCGTGGCCGACGTGAGTAAGACATTTAAGCGTGTTAACCCTCGCAAGGCTGCCGGCCCAGACGGCACCCCTAGCCGCGTCCTCAGAGAATGGCCAGACCAACTGGCTGGAGTGTTTACGGAGTGTAAGAGAAAAATCTACGTATGTATTTGATTTGTTTAATACTGATAGTTAACAAATAATATGCTTAAACAACAGTAGAGACATGTATTTGTGTCAATGCTGTGCTTCTGAGAAAGGATGATTAATCTCATTCACGTTCACTCCCCGCAGTTGGTCTAGGCATGTAGTCAAGGACATGGGATAGAGATAAACTTGAGGAGCAGATAGACCTGTATTGTTTCAATGTCTCTCTACTCTCTTGGTGCCACGGCATGAGACAAAGAGCCTCTGAGAGGTGGCTACAGTCCTTCAGCTCATCCTGTTCTTTTGCTATCTTCCAAGGGCACAGAACGGAGGCTAGCTTGGTAGAAGGAGTAAAAACGGAACTATCGTTATCACTTGTTTGTGTGTTATAACCTTATGATGCCCTGATCTGCCAGGGAGGGGCTGAACCAACCATGACTAAGCAGTTTATGTGTTACTATATAAACCCCTTGAGTATCTGTATTGGTTGGGCTCTCAACGAATCACCAAGGGTGGTCTGTTGACCTGCTCCCTTGTTAACAAGAGTTGAATAACTATTTAGTTTAAGTATAACTCTGACTTGTGTGATATGTTTGTCTCTCCTCATTTGATAATTTAGAATTACCACCACAGGGCATATTCAATCTCTCCCTATCCCAGTCTGCTGTCCCCACTTTCCTGTACCCAAGAAAGCAAAGGTAACCAAATTAAATGACCATCGCCCCGTAGCACTCACTTCTGTCATCGTGAAGTGCTTTGAGAGGCTAGTTAAGGATCATATCACCTCTACCTTACCTGACACCCTAGACCCACTTCAATTTGCATA
Organism: Thymallus thymallus; assembly: GCA_023634145.1. Classification (NCBI taxonomy): domain Eukaryota; kingdom Metazoa; phylum Chordata; class Actinopteri; order Salmoniformes; family Salmonidae; genus Thymallus; species Thymallus thymallus. The sequence continues at coordinate 27,727,775 of CM042411.1, read as the reverse complement.
CCGCCCCAATTGATCCACAGACGATGCGATCGCCATCGCACTGCCCTATCCCATCTGGACGAGAGGAATACCTATGTAAGAATGCTGTTCATTGGCTATAGCTCAGCCTTCAACACCATAGTATCCTCCAAGCTCAATATTAAGCTCTGGGCCCTGGGTCTGAAGCCTGCCTTGTGCAACTGGGTACTGGACTTCCTGACGGGCCACCCCCAGGTGGTGAAGGTAGGAAACAACACCTCCACTTCGCTGATCCTCAACACTGGGGCCCCACAAGGATGCGTGTTCAGCCCCCTCCTGTACCCTCTGTTCACCCATGACTGCGTGCCTTCAACTCAATCATCAAGTTTGCACAACAGTAGTGACGAGACAGCCTACAGGGAGGAGAGCTGATCGTGGACTTCAGGAAACAGGAACGCAAGCATTTCCCTAAACTCGCAATAACATCTGCTAAATATGTGTATGTGGCAAATAGAATATTATTTGATGATTTGATTTGAAATGGCTCTGCTTCATTTTGTAGCTCAAATGTTGCCTAGTTACCAATACAAGGCTGGCTCCACAGCAGACACAAGCTGCTTCCCAAATGGCACCTTTACAGCCATACCACTAAACGTAGTCACAGGGGATGTATGCAATAGAAGTGTTACCTATTGAATGTTGTTGTAATCCCACGTCAAACAATAGAAGTGTTACCTATTGAATGTTGTTGTAATCCCACGTCAAACAATAGAAGTGTTACCTATTGAATGTTCTTGTAATCCCACGTCAAACAATAGAAGTGTTACCTATTGAATGTTGTTGTAATCCCACGTCAAACAATAGAAGTGTTACCTATTGAATGTTCTTGTAATCCCACGTCAAACAATAGAAGTGTTACCTATTGAATGTTGTTGTAATCCCACGTCAAACAATAGAAGTGTTACCTATTGAATGTTGTTGTAATCCCACGTCAAACAATAGAAGTGTTACCTATTGAATGTTCTTGTAATCCCACGTCAAACAATAGAAGTGTTACCTATTGAATGTTGTTGTAATCCCACGTCAAACAATAGAAGTGTTACCTATTGAATGTTCTTGTAATCCCACGTCAAACGACAGTTTGTCTGTCAACGATCTTGATGTCTTCAAGCAGGTCAGGTACTGTTGAGAAGCCACACAATATGAAACAGCAAGGAGATTGAAATTGATCAAATATATGTCTGATTCATTTTGTAGATTTTACATTTACAGAATACACAGTTTAATACACTGTTTAATACATAGTTTAAAACTCAAGACATTGGCACTGCTATCTTTGGAGCTACTGCAGTATAAATGTTTAGCTAATACAGTTACAGTAAAGTGAGGGCAGGTGACCTTTTCATTCAACACATAGGAGGGATATCCAATAATAATACAGCTCTCCTTCTGGTAAAGCTTTCACAGATGTTGCTACGCATTCATTGGAGCAACTGCAGTATAATGTTTGTGTAGGTGATGCAATGTGCGTCCCAAATGACACCCTATTCCCTATAAAGTACACTACTTTTTACCACAGCCCTATGGGGTAGTGCAGTATAAAGGGAATAAGATGCCATTTGAGGGACAGGGTGGCAGATGTTCCACATTCTCACCATTCCACTGAAGGAGTGGCGTAGGAGGATGGCGTGACCGTAGAGGAGGGTCCGGTGTCCACCCCCCTGGGCCGCCTAGGAAGGAGGAGAGGAGAGGAGAGGAGAGGCAACAACACAGCAGGTTAGAGTCTGACGGATGCATCTCAATAGTGTCATGTAGAATCCTCCCCTCGTCTCCTTTCATTCATCGACACTGATCTAACCAGACAGGAGAGCAAAACGGTCTAACCCTACGAGGAGGATTAAAAATGTGCTTTCATCTGTTCTGTTGATTCTAATCAGTAGAGATGAAGGAGTCAAGGGGAGGACGTCCCTTTAGAATATTGAGGATAGTTAACGGATATCCTTGGCTAGTACCCCCAGGAACAAAACAGACGGACAGATCATGCGGCGCCACTACGTTCAGTTGACGAACGAGAAACATTTTGTTGCAGGAAATGTTGTGAACCCTGTAAGAGAAAGATCTCTTATGTCTCTTACCTAATCAATATTTTCTTAATTGAAGACAGAAAGATTGAAAACAGACGTATTATTACTCACCCTCCTTAACAACCTCTAGAGGCATGAAGAGAAAAACAGCAGGACATAACATTAGCACAATTCAACCCAATAACCCACAAACTGTCTACAGTGTTGGTATCTATATTTTCTTTAAACGAGTTACAAATAATTATTTGGATAAAGAAAGAAAACATGAGGTAAGATAGACATCGCTACACATTGGTGGCGGTTCACGTGAGTTCCCCCCTAGACACCCTCTCTTACGTATTTAATTTGCACTATTTTTTACATTGTAGAATAAAAGTGAAGACATCAAAACTATGACATAACACACATGGAATCATGTGGTATCCAATATGAGGACCGCCACAGGAATGGAATGAGTCGGACCGCAGTGAGGGAAAAGCAGCCAACAAGTGCTCAGCATATGTGGGAACTCCTTCAAGACTAATGGAAAAGCATTCCAGGTGAAGCTGGTTGAGAGAATGCCAAGAGTATGCAAAGTTGTCATCAAGGCAAAGGTGGCTATTTGAATCTCAAATATAAAATATTTGTTTATGTGTTATGTCATAGCTTGATGTCTTCACTTTTATTCTACAATGTAAAAAATAGTGCAAATAAAGAAAAACCCTTGAATGAATAATATTCCAAACTTTTGGCCCCCAGTGTTTATAAACGTATATATATATTCACAATTCATTCAAGAATATCCATAATCATGGTAGCATCCACATTAATGTAGAAGTGTTCAGAAACACATTCTATTCTCATTTACAGTAAAAGTGACTCCAAAATGACAGAGTACATTATTTACCATTATTTTCTATGGGGCACAAAATAATCTGAAACAAAACCAGAACAAACAGTAAATATATACAACAAGTTTGTAGAGTCACAAGCTTGATGTAATCATTGCGTGCTAATACAAAATTAATACTTGTCTAAATACTTATGGGACACTAGATACATAAAGTGTTTTCATTTCTAAACGTTAAAACAGATATGAAAATACCCTCAAATAAAAGGTGACATTCTGTTCTGTCGCCACATATAAAATGTCATCTCAAATCCAAAATGCTGGAGCCAAATTAAAAGTTTAAGCTTCACTCTCCAAATAAACACGTAGGGGAGTGTGAGTGCTATAGAAATCCAATCAATAAACCGTCTACAGTTATTCACTACAATCTACAGAATCAATCTACAGTCTACAGAATCAATCTGTGTTTGGGTGGCTACAGTCTACAGAATCAAGCTGTGTTTGGGTGGCTACAGTCTACAAAATCAATCTGTGTTTGGGTGGCTACAGTCTACAGAATCAGTCCGTGCTTGGGTGGCTACAGTCTACAGAATCAATCTGTGCGAGAGGAGGGAGAGGGGGGAGAGTAGGGAGAGGAGGTAGGAGCCCCCAGACAAAAAAGCCCCCAGTCCTCCAGTCCCCTCAGGCTCTCAGCCCCCCAGACTCCCAACCAGAGTCCTCCAGTCCTCCAGTCCTCTCAGCCCCACAGCTGGTGAACTGGAACCGACCGTGACTGTAGCTTGCTGGCTGTATAATAACTCTGACGAATCAGGAAAGAGAGGATTGATCAAAAGAAAGAAGGGAAAGAACCGAAGAGTATGAGCTGTTGCTGAGAGAGAGAGAGAGAGGGGGAGAGAGAGGGGGAGAGAGAAAGAGAGAGGGGAGGGGGAAGAGAGAGGGGGGGGAGAGAGAGAGGGGTGGGGGAGAGAGGAGGAGAGAGAGAGAGGGGGAGAGAGGGGGGAGAGAGGGGGGGAGAGAAGGGGGAGAGAGAGAGAGGGGGGAGAGAGAGTGGTGGAGAGAGAGAGGGGGGGAGAGAGAGAGAGGGGTGGGAGAGAGAGAGGGGGGAGAGAGAGGGAGAGAGAGGGGGGGAGAGAGAGAGGGGTGGGGGAGAGAGGGGGGGAGAGAGAGGGGGGGAGAGAGAGAGAGGGGTGGGAGAGAGAGGGGGGGGAGAGAGAGAGAGAGAGAGGGGGGGGAGAGAGAGGGGGGGGGAGAGAGAGGGGGGGAGAGAGAGGGGTGGAGAGAGAGAGAGAGAGAGAGAGGGGGGGGGAGAGAGAGAGGGGGAGAGAGAGGGGGGAGAGAGAGGGGGGAGAGAGAGAGAGAGGGGTGGGGGAGAGAGGGGGGGAGAGAGAGAGGGGAGAGGGGGGAGAGAGAGAGAGGGGTGGGAGAGAGAGAGAGAGAGAGGGGGGAGAGAGAGAGGGGGGAGAGAGGGGGGAGAGGGGGGGGAGAGGGGGGAGAAAGAGGGGGGGAGAGAGAGAGGGGGGAGAGAGAGAGAGGGAGAGAGAGAGAGAGAGGGGGGGGGGGAAAGAGAGACAGAGAGAGTAAAAGAGACGGGTGGAGAGACAGATATATATATACAGTTGAAGTCAGAAGTTTACATAAACCTTAGTCAAATACATTTAAACTCAGTTTACCTGACATTTAATCCTAGTAAAAATTCCCTGTTTTAGGTCAGTTAGAATCACCACTTTATGTTAAGAATGAATAATGTATTTCAGCATTTATTTCTTTCATCACATTCCCAGTGGGTCAGAAGTTAACATACACTCAATTAGTATTTGGTAGCATTGCCTTTACATTTTTAACTTGGGTCAGACGTTTCAGGTAGCCTTCCACAAGCTTCCCACAATAAGTTGTGGGTATTTTGTCCCATTCCTCCTGACAGAACTTGTGTAACTGAGTCAGATTTGTAGGCCTCCTTGTTCGCACACACTTTTTCAGTTCTGCCCACAACTTTTCTATAGGATTGAGGTCAGGGCTTTGTGATGGCCACTCCAATACCTTGACTTTGTTGTCCTTAAGCCATTTTGCCACAACTGCTTGGGGTCATTGTCCATTTGGTGTGATGGCTTGGTTGTGGTAAGGCCTCTTACTCCCACCTAGGGGAGGAGAGAGGCACACAACCAAGTCATCACACATTATTAGGGAGATGATCATCCCCAATCAGAGACAGCTGTATAGCGTTGTCTCTGATTGGGGATAGTATTTAGACTCCACACACAGCCACCTGTGTGTGGATCATTGTTCGTTTGTCTGTCTGCACTGCCTGCAACAAACAGAGTAAGTCACCGTGTTTTATGTAATCGTGTTTTTGTTTTCACTCTCCTTGTTTATTGTAAATGCTTCGTGAGAACATCTCATTTTCAATAAAAAGGATGACACTTCACCAGCGCTCCGTATATCGTCCCATATATACTCAGCACCGTGACAGAATGATCCACCACCCTGGGACGCAACGAGAGAAGACAGTGGTAGACATCCTCTACGATATGGGGAAATTATCGAAAGAGGATGTCTACCATTATCATGCGGTGGAGGAAGGCTGGGGTCCGGAGCAACCGAGGCGCCGGAGACGGAGGACACGTCACCGGGCTAGGTTTGAGGACCAGCCTGGAGCCCAGAAAACCCCTCAAACAGATTTTGGGGGGGGGCTATGGGGGTGGTCGGGGATCGAGGGAGAAGAGCCCCGACCACTGCACTCGTGGGGGTTCCAGGAGGAGCCCCTACAGCCGTGGGAACGGGAGTACAGAGAGGAGTCGGAGGAAGACGACGACGATGTGCTTCTGTTCCCTCACTCGTGGGGGTTCCCGGAGGAACCCTCACAGGATGGGGATTGGCGGTGGAGTAGGCACGACAGGGACAGTCGTGCTCCAGCGCCAGTTCCCAGTCCGGTGCCTCCAGCGCCGGTCCAGAGTCGGAGGAGGAGGAGACCGACTCAGCGAACCAAACCATCGGTGCGCAACGCTAGCCCGGTGAGTCCCGTGCCAGCTAAACGCAACAACCCAACAGTGCGTTTCCCCAGCCCGGCGCGACCCGAGCCAGCTCAACGCACCGACCCAACGGTGCGTTTCCCCAGCCAGGTACAGCCCGTTCCAGCTACTCGCACCAGACCAGTGGTGCGTTCCCCCAGCCCGGTACGGTCTGTGCCTATTCCTCGCACCCAACCTATGGTGCGTTTCCCCAGCCCGGCGCGACCCGTGCCAGCTCAACGCACCGACCCAACGGTGCGTTTCCCCAGCCAGGTACAGCCCGTTCCAGCTACTCGCACCAGACCAGTGGTGCGTTCCCCCAGCCCGGTACGGTCTGTGCCTACTCCTCGCACCCAACCTATGGTGCGTGTCTCCAGCCCGGTGCGACCCGTGCCAGCTCCTCGCACCAGACCTATGGTGCGTGTCCCCAGTCCAGTACGCCCCGTGCCTACTCCTCGCACGGAGGCTACCGCGACGGTCGCCAGCCCAGCTCTGTGGTTGGAGACCATCTCTGCGTCGGTGCCCAGGGTGGGCACGACGTTCAGCCCCGCTGTGGAGCAGGAGCTCCATAGCGCGTCGGTGCCCAGTCTGGGGCCGACAGCCAGCCCAACCACAGGGCTGGAAACCCTCTCTGCGTCGGTGCCCAGGGTGGGCACGACGTTCAGCCCCGCTGTGGAGCAGGAGCTCCATAGCGTGTCGGTGCCCAGTCTGGGGCCGACAGCCAGCCCAACCACAGGGCTGGAAACCCTCTCCGCGTCGGTGCCCAGGGTGGGCACGACGTTCAGTCCCGCTGTGGAGCAGGAGCTCCATAGCGCGTCGGTGCCCAGTCTGGGGCCGACAGCCAGCCCAACCAGAGGGCTGGAAACCATCTCTGCGTCGGTGCCCAGGGTGGGCACGACGTTCAGCCCCGCTGTGGAGCAGGAGCTCCATAGCGCGTCGGTGCCCAGTCTGGGGCCGACAGCCAGCCCAACCAGAGGGCTGGAAACCATCTCTGCGTCGGTGCCCAGGGTGGGCACGACGTTCAGCCCCGCTGTGGAGCAGGAGCTCCATAGCGCGTCGGTGCCCAGTCTGGGGCCGACAGCCAGCCCAACCAGAGGGCTGGAAACCATCTCTGCGTCGGTGCCCAGGGTGGGCACGACGTTCAGCCCCGCTGTGGAGCAGGAGCTCCATAGCGCGTCGGTGCCCAGTCTGGGGCCGACAGCCAGCCCAACCAGAGGGCTGGAAACCATCTCTGCGTCGGTGCCCAGGGTGGGCACGACGTTCAGTCCCGCTGTGGAGCAGGAGCTCCATAGCGTGTCGGTGCCCAGTCTGGGGCCGACAGCCAGATCAGCTGCAGGGCTGAAGACCACCTCTGCGTCGGTGCCCAGGGTGGGCACGGCATCCAGCCTGAGGTCTCCGGAGAAGGTCAGCAGCCCGAGGCCTCCTGTGACGGTCAGTAGCCTGAGGTCTCCTGTAAAGGTCAGCAGCCTGAGGCCTCCTGTGAAGGTCAGCAGCCCGAGACCTCCGGAGAAGGTCAGCAGCCCGAGGTCCCCGGTGACGGTCAGCAGCCCGAGGTCCCCGGTGACGGTCAGCAGCCCGAGGTCCCCGGTGACGGTCAGCAGCCCGAGGTCCCCGGTGACGGTCAGCAGCCCGAGGTCCCCGGTGACGGTCAGCAGCCCGAGGTCCCCGGTGACGGTCAGCAGCCCGAGGTCCCCGGTGACGGTCAGCAGCCCGAAGTACCCGGTGACGGTCAGCAGCCCGAGGTCCCCGGTGACGGTCAGCAGCCCGAGGTTCCCGGTGACGGTCAGCAGCCCGAGGTTCCCGGCGACGGTCAGCAGCCCGAGGTCCCCGGCGACGGTCAGCAGCCCGAGGTCCCCGGCGACGGTCAGCAGCCCGAGGTCCCCGGCGACGGTCAGCAGCCCGAGGTCCCCGGCGAAGGTCAGCGCCACGCCACCTCCAGCGAGGGTCAGCGCCACGCCACCTCCAGCGAGGGTCAGCGCCACGCCACCTCCAGCGAAGGTCAGCGCCACGCCACCTCCAGCGAAGGTCAGCGCCACGCCACCTCCAGCGAAGGTCAGCGCCACGCCACCTCCAGCGAAGGTCAGCGCCACGCCACCTCCAGCGAAGGTCAGCGCCACGCCACCTCCAGCGAAGGTCAGCGCCACGCCACCTCCAGCGAAGGTCAGCGCCACGCCACCTCCAGCGAAGGTCAGCGTTCCGCCACCTCCAGCGAAGGTCAGCGTCCCGGAGCCTCCAGCCACAGCTCAAGGCCTGGAGCCTCCTCCACCGGTGCCCAGTCCGGGGCCGGTCATCTACGTCGCTCCAGTGACGGAGCAGTCCGCTCCACCGGTGCCCAGTCCGGGGCCGGTCGTCCACGTCGCTCCAGTGCCGGAGCAGTCCGCTCCACCGGTGCCCAGTCCGGGGCCGGTCGTCTACGTCGCTCCAGTGCCGGAGCAATCCGCTCCACCGGTGCCCAGTCCGGGGCCGGTCGTCTACGTCGCTCCAGAGACTAAGCAGTCCGCTCCACCGGTGCCCAGTCCGGGGCCGGTCGTCTACGTTGCTCCAGAGACGGAGCAGTCCGCTCCACCGGTGCCCAGTCCGGGGCCGGTCGTCTACGTCGCTCCAGGGAAGGAGCAGTCCGCTCCACCGGTGCCCAGTCCGGGGCCGGTTGTCAGCCCCTCTCCAGGGTCGAGGGCTCCCGCACCAGGGTCCAGACAGGACTTGGTGAATGGCGGGAGTACTCAGGGGGGAACCACCGCGCCGGGGTCCGGACCGGACCGGGCGTGCAACCGTGAGGTAGGAGGGAAGCTACTCTCACAGCCTGTGCCACGCCCGGAACCGGAACCGGAGCCCCCACCAGCAACCACCTCAGTACCCCGCCATGTCCCCCCTAGTTTTTGGACATTTTTTTTTTTTTGTCTTTCAGGAAGGGATTGTGTGTGCGATCGGGAGTCCGCACCTTGGGGGGGGGGGGTACTGTGATGGCTTGGTTGTGGTAAGGCCTCTTACTCCCACCTAGGGGAGGAGAGAGGCACACAACCAAGTCATCACACATTATTAGGGAGATGATCATCCCCAATCAGAGACAGCTGTATAGCGTTGTCTCTGATTGGGGATAGTATTTAGACTCCACACACAGCCACCTGTGTGTGGATCATTGTTCGTTTGTCTGTCTGCACTGCCTGCAACAAACAAAGTAAGTCACCGTGTTTTATGTAATCGTGTTTTTGTTTTCACTCTCCTTGTTTATTGTAAATGCTTCGTGAGAACATCTCATTTTCAATAAAAAGGATGACACTTCACCAGCGCTCCGTATATCGTCCCATATATACTCCGCACCGTGACATTTGGAAGATCCATTTGCGACCAAGCATTAACTTCCTGACTGATGTCTTGAGATGTTGCTTCAATATATCCACATAATTTTCCTTCCTCATGATGCAATCTATTTTGTGAAGTGCACCAGCCCCTCCTGCAGCAAAGCACACCCACAACATGATGCTGCCACCCCCGTGCTTCACGGTTGGGATGGTGTTCTTTGGCTTGCAAGCATCCCCCTTTCTCCTCAAAACATAACGATGGTCATTATGGCCAAACAGTTCTATTTTTGTTTCATCAGACCAGAGTACGATCTTTCCAAAAAGTACGATCTTTGTCTTCTTGTGCGGTTGCAAACCGTAGTCTGGCTTTTTTATGGCGGTTTTGGAGCAGTGGCTTCTTCCTTGCTGAGCGGCCTTTCAGGTTATGTCAATATAGGACTCGTTTCTCTGTGGATATAGATACTTTTGTACCTGTTTCCTCCAGCATCTTCACAAGGTCCTTTGCTGTTGTTCTGGGATTGATTTGCACCTTTCGCACAAAAGTACGTTCATCTCTAGGAGACAGAGCGCGTCTCCTTCCTGAGCGGTATGATGGCTGCGTGGTCCCATGGTGTTTATACTTGCGTACTATTGTTTGTACAGATGAACGTGGAACCTTCAGGCGTTTGGAAATTGCTCCCAAGGATGAGGTCTACAATTTTCTTTCTGAGAGAGGGGGGGGGGGAGAGACAGAGAGGGGGGGGGGGGAGAGAGAGACAGAGAGAGAGAGAGAGGGAGGGGTAGCGGGGAAAGGGGCGGAGCGGCTGTATTTCAAGCCTCCTGTCATGCTGACACATCATCGCTGTGACCTTTGGCTGGGCGACACAGCAACTGGCAACGCCCCTCCCACTCTAATATCACTCTATCTGAGCTTCTGCAGGGAGTAGGGCGGTGGTGTGTGTGGGAGGGGGATTGTGTGTGTGTGTGTGTGTGTGTGTGTGTGTGTGTGTGTGTGTGTGTGTGTGTGTGTGTGTGTGTGTGTGTGAAGAGAGTTGGGGTCTCTCTTCTCTCACTGAGACAGCTTGGTTTTACAAGAATGAAGTGCTGGTTGTTTGCCTAGGTTCTGGCTGCTTGCCAAGCTTCTCACAGGCTGCCAGCGCTGCACAACAAGGGCTGGTCTGTTATTACTGTAAGTAATTCACTTTTAATGTTCACTTAATATTTGGCTCTAATCTAATAATCTCACAGAGAATGACCAGTCGGACCACAGGAAGTTGGTCTGCAAATAACTTTTCAAGGAGAAGAGAAGAGAGGGAGGTTCATGCCAGATTAATTTGCTACTGGCTGAAATATGGTTGCCAGTGTCCATATACAGTGCCTTGCAAAATTATTCATACCCCTTTGCTTTTTTTATTTTTGTCAACAATCTACACACAATACTCTGTAATATTATAAATGGAAGAAACATTTTTGGCTCTACTGGCTCTAACCAGAATAGAAAGAGGATTGGGAGGCCCCGGTGCACAACTGAGCAAGAGGACAAGTACATTAGAGTGTCTAGTTTGAGAAACAGACGCCTCACAAGTCCTCAACTGGCAGCCTCATTAAATAGTGACTTCATGTACTTGTCCTCTTGCTCAGTTGTGCAGTGGGGCCTCCCACTCCTCTTTCTATTCTGGTTAGAGACAGTTTGCGCTGTTCTGTGAAGAGAGTAGTACTCAGCGTTGCACAAGATCTTTAGTTTCTTGGCAATTTCTCGCATGGAAAAGCCTTCATTTCTCAGAACAAGAATAGACTGACGAGTTTCAGAAGAAAGTTCTTTGTTTCTGGCCATTTTGAGCCTGCAATCAAACCCACAAATGCTGATGCTCCAGATACTCAACTAGTCTAAAGAAGGCCAGTTTTATTGCTTCTTTAATCAGCACAACAGTTTTCAGCTGTTCATAATGTACATAATTGCAAAAGGGTTTTCTAATGATCAATTAGCCTTTTAAAATGATAAACCTGGATTAGCTAACACATCGTGCCATTGGAACACAGGAGTGATGGTTGCTGATAATGGGCCTCTGTACGCCTATGTAGATATTCCATTAAAAATCTGTCATTTCCAGCTACAATAGTCATTTACAACATTAACAATGTCTACACTGTTTTTCTGATTAATTTGATGTTATTTTAATGAACAAAAAATTAGCTTTTCTTTCAAAAACAAGGAAGATTCTAAGTGACCCCAAACTTTTGAACGGTAGTGTATGTATTTTCCATAAAACATAATTTCAGAAACCCAGAAGTAAAATATTGTATAACTACGTCAACTATGCAGTTATGTATGTTACGTACGTCTGTCCATGACAGCTTACTTAAAAACATACAACTACTCTCTGTCTAGTTAATTTTTTGAATCACAAAGGGGATTTTCCCTATCACCAAGCAATAAATGGGTTAGCTATAAATACTGGCTGATGCAGATTAGAAAACTAGTTAGCACTTTCACTTGAAAATGTTTACACACATGCACACAGTGTGGTCTTGGGGGTGCCAAGCAAAGAATTAAAATCATTTGAGTCATGTGCACAAGGTGAAGGTAGGCACCAATGGGATGTCTATTTCAAGATTGCCATAAATCAGTGTAGTTCCAGAGGATAGTTTATAGTCTGTGTCAGTGACGAGTTCATTAAGGTCATCGATCGACATCATCCTCATATATGCAGAGATTAAAAAATGCTAGGCATTAAGTCAAATGCTTCACCTACACAATAAAAGTGGAATAAAACGATCAGAATCTAAAACATTTAAAATTTAAAATATTTAAAAAATATTATTAGATATAGATATAATATAAATATAGAATAAATATAAATAAATATCTATATAAATATATCTATATATAAATAAATATATTACCATATTTCACAAGATATTGACACACGTCTAGCCTTCCTGTTTGATTTATCAACCAGCCTATAGAAGGGGAGAGGTATAATCTATGATGAATGACTAGAGTGACAATCTCAAAATAGGCAACACTTTGAAGTGAAAGTGGCGAAAGTGAGATCTTTCTTTCGTTATAATAGTTAGGGGTAAGTAGAGGTGAGCCTTCATGCTAACTAAAGAAAGTAACAGATGAACATACCCACTGTTCATGGTCCACTTTCTAGCAGCGTTCAACAAAGATACAGATGAAAAAACAATATTACTTGGAGTTATCGCAGTCAATTCTGTCAAAAGGAAACGCCTAAAAGACAAAAAATCTAAAGACTGAGTATGAGTCTCCATTTCATTTTCATATGAATTAACAACAATATATACAAAATAAAATGTAGTGTGTGAACTCTAAGGGCACGTTTCCCGGACCCTGATTATTATTATTATTATTATTATTATTGATCTACAAAGCAAGTGCTTTTTAGTCCAGGGCCAGGCTGACATTCTCATCTCTGATCCTGAGTTGCCAAGCGATCATCTGGTGATCATCTTATCACCTCAATTAAAACAGGAATTCACTTCATCGCAGTAACGGATACAAACTTGACAGGTGATCTGATCGTCTGGCACCCCAGGAGCAGTGAGGAGAGGGCAACTAGCTAAGCTAACTTAAAGCAATTAAATTCTAATGCGTTCAATTATCAATTCAATATCTCTCAACGTACTAGCCTAATCAATAAAACAAAAACCTGAAACAGTTCCCTTGGAGAGCATGGCATGGAGTGTATGGTAAAATAACATCACTTGGAATACCGTCATAAAGACGCAGCTAATGAAGTGTTTCATTGCAGTAGGGGACACACTGGGGCACTCATAAGTATCTAAGTATCCATATTTATATTTATGATCACTCGCACCCACTAATAAATAAGCATGCCAGTGGTATAAAGCTGAGCTGAGGGAGGGAGAGAGAGAGGGAGGGAGGGAGGGATGAAGGGATAGAGGGAAGGAGGCAGGGAGGGAGGGCACCCTTCCCTTTGATCAGGGCATTGTAAATCAAGTAGGCAGAGCAGAGAAGAGGGGAGAAGACTCTTTCTAGATGCACTTAAAGAAAGGCAATCACAGGCCATTTCTCTGTGTCTGGGTCAGACATGGAGTGGTCACTTGGCCTTCATTATCACACAGCTAGCTAGTGTCTAGGGGGAGAGCGGTTCAGTAAAAGCTGGAGAAGACACTACCGTAGAAGCTGTATCTTCAAGTCTTATCTTGAAGTCAAACAAGGAGAAAATATACATGTGATTATCATCCTCTTATTAAATACATAATTTATATAATGAATCTCTTTGGCATTTCTTCTTTAACCAGAATCCACGAGTCAGCAACAGGATTTGTTTGTTTCAGATTATTTCCTTTGTATTGAATCCATTTGCACTGTAATGTACAAGGCCAGATAATGTGATATATACTTTCAAATACTTTACAAACCCTAAATGTATTTCACCTATTCTTAGACTAAGGTCTGATGTGTACTGATTATACAGTGATAATGTATACAGGTAATGTAGGTACTGTATAATGGGTAGGCTACAGTGATTATGTATACAGGTAACGCAACGATACTCACCCCCTCGTTGTTAGGCACTGTGTGAGCCAACATCTCCTGCAGGGCCCGGACAGACAGGGACTGCTCCAGAATGAAACAACAGATACACAGGTCTGGAGGAACATACTGCAGGAAGGACAGAGGGAGGGAGATGGGAGGGAGACAGGAGGGAGGGAGGTGGGAGGGAGATGGGATGGAGTCGGGAGGGAGGTGGGAGGGAGGGAGGGAGACAGGAGGGAGAGAGGTGGGAGATGGGCGGGAGGGAGATGGGAGGAAAAGAGGCAGACGGGAGGGAGTGAGTGAGGAAGATGGAAGGCAGATGAGAGGGAGGGAGGGAGGGAGGGAGGGAGGGAGGGAGGGAAAATTCCAATCTTAGCAAAGATAAATATAAATAGCAGTAAACACACTATTAGATGAGAGATCTGATGACTTGCATTTAGGTCTCAATTACAAGAGGCTTAAAATGGAGGATGAAATTTGAACATGAAATAAATACATGTAGATTAACGGACTGACACACATTGCTTTGACACCCCAGTGGCCCGATCAATGTTTGACAAAAAAAACGTATACAACAGCAGATGCTTGGGAGGGAAACAACATAATATAGTGGGCTCTAACTGCTGAACTGTTAATCATAGCCAGTGTTACTGAACTGTTAATCATAGCCAGTGTGATCTAACTACTGAACTGTTAATCATAGCCAGTGTGATCTAACTACTGAACTGTTAATCATAGCCAGTGTGATCTAACTACTGAACTGTTAATCATAGCCAGTGTTACTGAACTGTTAATCATAGCCAAAGTGATCTAACTACTGAACTGTTAATCATAGCCAGTGTTACTGAACTGTTAATCATAGCCAAAGTGATCTAACTACTGAACTGTTAATCATAGCCAGTGTCCTCTAACTACTGAACTGTTAATCATAGCCAGTGTGATCTAACTACTGAACTGTTAATCATAGCCAGTGTTACTGAACTGTTAATCATAGCCAGTGTGATCTAACTACTGAACTGTTAATCATAGCCAGTGTTACTGAACTGTTAATCATAGCCAGTGTGATCTAACTACTGAACTGTTAATCATAGCCAGTGTTACTGAACTGTTAATCATAGCCAGTGTTACTGAACTGTTAATCATAGCCAGTGTTACTGAACTGTTAATCATAGCCAGTGTGATCTAACTACTGAACTGTTAATCATAGCCAGTGTGATCTAACTACTGAACTGTTAATCATAGCCAGTGTGATCTAACTACTGAACTGTTAATCATAGCCAGTGTGATCTAACTACTGAACTGTTAATCATAGCCAGTGTGATCTAACTACTGAACTGTTAATCATTGCCAGTGTGATCTAACTACTGAACTGTTTTGTATTATCATATCATTTAATATAATGACTGACTGCAACCCAGGGGTTGGAACTGGTTAAGAGAACAAAACCAAAAACCGGAGAATAACTACATTTTTTGAGGAACAGAATCTGAACCGGAAACAAAAATGATACATACTGGCCTCCCTAATGGCTGAGTGGTCTAGTGCTCTAACTACAATATTACGGTTCATATCCTGGTCTGTGCCACAACTGGCTGTGGTTGGGAGTCCCATAGGATGGCACACAATTGGCCCAGCGTTGTCTGGGTTAGGATTACTTGGCTTATTGCCTGAGCCCGTTGGGGATTTGTGGTGATAAAAAGGGGGTAGAAAATAAATAAAAAAGTGGTCTATACTATTCAGGAACATAACATTTATTTTAAAAGCTTGGAAACCTGTTAATAAAGTTCTTTTACATTTTTTCCCAGTCCCCCCCAAAAAATTATACGAAGTGCCTATGAAAAGCACTCATTCTGTCACTCAGAGACGTATTCCAGTGTCTGCCTGCCAGCTGAAAATATTTGCCAGTGTGAAGCGGGTGTAGGCTACTGTAGCCCCTCCCCCTTCAAAAAACAGGCTACTGTAGCCTACTGATGTTACAAGCATGATTCAGAAATTAGGGAGATATTTTTCTTAATATTTTTCATTTTATTATATTTTCATTTTATTTCCTGCATTAGTGGACTTTAATCCACTAGGTGCGCCGCCTCTGGATTAAAGTCCACTAGGTGCGCCGCCTCTGGATTAAAGTCCACTAGGTGTGCCGCCTCTGGATTAAAGTCCACTAGGTGCGCCGCCCCTGGATTAAAGTCCACTAGGTGCGCCGCCTCTGGATTAAAGTCCACTAGGTGCGCCGCCTCTGGATTAAAGTCCACTAGGTGCGCCGCCTCTGGATTAAAGTCCACTAGGTGCGCCACCCCTGGATTAAAGTCTGTTTGCTTATGGCCCTATACATCTCGTTGAGTCTTAGTGCCAGCATCGGTCTGTGGTGATAAATAGACAGATATGAAAAATATAGATGAAAACTCTCTTGGTAAAACTTAAGGTCTGCAGTTTATCATGAAGTATTCTAGCTCAGGCGAGCAGAACCTGAAGACTTCCTCAACATTAGAGATTGTGCACCAGCTGTTGTTAACAAAGAGACACACACCTCCCCCTTTAACCTTACCCGAAGCTGCCTTTCGGTCTTGATGATACATAGTTAAAACCAGCTAGATGTATATTATCCATGTCCTTGTTAAGCCACGACTCAGAGAAACATAGGATATTCCAGTTCTTCAGGTCTCGTTGACAGGATAGTCTCGTACGGAGCTCGTCCAGTTTGATCTCCAGAGATTGTACGTATACAGGCTTCTTGAACTGGCGCCCAGTGAACCTGCAGTCTAAGCTACAATGTAGGTACGGTACTGCATTGTATACAAACACCAATTCCAGCTGACCCTTGGCGGCTATTTAAAATATTTCTTCAGATATTCAAATCCTCCTGCTGCAGGATTACTTTCCTCCTGCAACGAAACTGTTCAAATTAAGATCCACCATCTGTACCAAGCATTAAGAGACACTCTTCTTACCTTAGCCTCAGATGTAGGTTCCAGGAAGCATAGTCGATTACCGAGTCCCTCCACGGACAGACAAAACTTGCGATTCTCTTTCTGGATGGTGGCAACACTTTGAAGCACCACCTCATCATCCTACCAGAGGAGAGGAGAGAATTAGGAGATGTTCTGTACAACATTAGAAGACAAAGAATATTACTTTATCAACCAGGAATCTGCTCTGAATGACACACATACACAGAGAGAGGATGGAGAGGTTGGAGCAACACTGGTGCCTCCAAACAAGCAACACGATGCCAACCAGGAATCTGCTTTCACCAGGCCAACTCTTTCACCAGGCCAACTCTTTCACCAGGCCAACTCTTTCTCACCCGTGCAGATAAAGGTGGAGAGATGAGGAGAACAGACTATTGGGTTTAAAATGGGTCAACAACGCTATATGAGATAAATGTGTAATCAAGGATAGTCATGGATGATTTCTCTGTTTCTGGAAGGCCTTTGTGCTGAGCAGGCCCATGGAGGATTTATGAATGGTATGAAAAGACAGAAAGAACCAGAATAATAATAATAATTCATGGAATCAGCATATATAATCATCAGTTTTATCAGCATATATAATCATCTGTTTTATCAGCATATATAATCATATCAGAGGAAAACAGTTAAAAAGGAAAGGATAGCCGATTGGTCTTGGTATCAAAAACAGTATTATAAAGTCAAAACGTTACAGCCCTTCTATTGCCAGAATCAATATGTTACAAGTAAAAACTAGGTTCTGAAATCTTGTTTTCAACCCCAGTTCCTTTATTAAACTGATTCATGGAGACCTGGGTCATATTCACAAATGCACACCACCACAGCAAAACGTTTTGCAACGGCAAACAAGAACAAGCATTTTGTAGTGGACAAGTTGAGGTAATCCCTCTCCATTTAGTTCCTAGTGAATACGACCCTGGTTTTAATGCCTGAGGAAGAGGAAGTTGGACTGTAGTCAGTAGATCCAACAATTGATCCTACGTCTCTGCCTCTGCTTATTCCTTGGCAACTCCCACACAGGCCACGGATATTGATTTGTGTCTCTGACTTTTTTTTTCTCTCTCTCTCTCTCTCTCTCTCTCTCTCTCTCTCTCTCTCTCTCTCTCTCTCTCTCTCTCTCTCTCTCGTCCCACATTAATTGGAGCTGATTGTTGCTATGGTTATTTATCTGACTCTATTCAAGCAGTATTGCTTCATTAGATCCAGCCCTCCTCACACAGCTGGAGCTACCTACCCAGGCCAGTGTAGCAGAGTTGATTTGGAGCCACACTGGCTCTCATCTCATCTACCTGATGATGTAGTCCTGCCTGGGGTAAATTCCCATAAATTAGAATTAGATATGAGTCATTTCATTTAACTCGCCACAGCTGATGCTTAGTTTGAGACCTACAGCATTATGTAATAATGTTCAAAATGATTGCCCCACAAAAAGCCTAAACAATTCCATTATAAACATGAGAATGTTGGTCATAAATGATAGGAACAAGGCATAGTTATCCAGCATTTACTGTAGGCTAACTGGACTACACTGTGGTTACACTCTATAACAGATAATAGGGCCCATAGCGTGGTCAAATGCAGTGCACTATGTAGTGCCCTGGCCTGCCGAAGATATCGGTGTCACAGGCTTGTCACCTCTTTAAATTAAGTAAATGCTGTGAGTTATTTTCCAGCACCACCAACTGTTTGGGATAGCTTGTATTGCTGGTAGCTGGTAAAACTTAGCGGCAGAACAACTGCAATGATGGGTGTTTGAGAGGGAGAGGTTGAAAGAGAGGGAGAGACAGAGAGCAAGAAAGAGAGCGAGAGGGGGGGGGGGGGGGGAAGAGGGAGAGAGACGTGCAGTGTGTATGTATGAGTGTGTGTACGTTCATTTGTGTGTACAAGCTTGTTATGTGTGTATTTGTATATACAGTACTTACAGTACCATAAGCCCCCAGGGTGGGCGTAGAAGCGTCTCAGTAGGACCAAAGCCTTCCACAGAGCTCCTGTCTTCATAGGGGGATTTCTCACTCTCTCCTGATCCCAAGGCTTGATACGCAGCCAGAGAATCTCAATCTGAGTCTGCAGCTAACTGATCCTGTGACAGCAGTAGCATGAAGGAAGGCTGTAGCCACTCATTCTTGGGTTCAAATAGTATTTTTATTTTTTATTTTCATATATGTCTGCTTCGCTTGATTGAGCATGCCTGGCATAATGGAACCAATGGAAGAGTCTCAAAAGTGGTAACCCCAACCCCTTTTCGTGCTTCAGACATGCTCAATCAAACGCTGAAAGTAATTTGAAAGAAAACAAACAATATTTGAACCCAGGTCTGACACCATCTGTTAGACGGATAAAGAGCCGCATCACAGTCTATCTATAGGGCCCTAGGGGGCTGCTGCCTGCGTTAGGGGGAGGGGTGTCCACCCAAGACCCAACTACCAAGGGCAGATGTAGGACTGGAGCAGGTGTGTGTTAAAGGACTGGAGCAGGTGTGTGTTAAAGGACTGGAGCAGGTGTGTGTTAAAGGACTGGAGCAGGTGTGTGTTAAAGGACTGGAGCAGGTGTGTGTTAAAGGACTGGAGCAGGTGTGTGTTAAAGGTCTGGAGCAGGTGTGTGTTAAAGGACTGGAGCAGGTGTGTGTTAAAGGTCTGGAGCAGGTGTGTGTTAAAGGACTGGAGCAGGTGTGTTTTAAAGGACTGGAGCAGGTGTGTGTTAAAGGTCTGGAGCAGGTGTGTGTGGCCTGATAGATCCACCGATGCTTAATCTGAAAGACATCGTGACTAATCTGAAAGATTACATGACTAATCTGAAAGATTACATGACTAATCTGAAAGATAACGTGACTAATCTGAAAGATAACGTGACTAATCTGAAAGATAACGTGACTAATCTGAAAGATAACGTGACTAATCTGAAAGATAACGTGACTAATCTGAAAGATTACGTGACTAATCTGAAAGATAACGTGACTAATCTGAAAGATAACGTGACTAATCTGAAAGATAACGTGACTAATCTGAAAGATAACGTGACTAATCTGAAAGATAATGTGACTAATCTGAAAGATTACATGACTAATCTGAAAAGCATGTGGGGTAAAAAGCAGTGGGCATTGGACACACCCTGGACAAAGGCTCCAGGCCAAACATCGGGTTAACTGAATGTGGTGGTTACTTACTAACGTATGAAGTGTGAAAATAAATTAACATTTAATAGTTTTCTTCATGTTTCCTCTTCTTCGATTTAAAAGGGTTTAGGCCTCAGGAATAGCATAGAGAGAGAGAGAGAGAGAGAGAGAGAGAGAGAGAGAGAGAGAGAGAGAGAGAGAGAGAGAGAGAGAGAGGAGAGAGAGAGAGAGAGAGAGGCGCAAAGAGAGAGAGAGAGAGAGAGAGAGAGAGAGAGAGAGAGAGAGAGAGAGAGAGGAGAGAGAGAGAGAGAGAGAGAGAGAGAGGAGGCGCAAAGAGAGAGAGAGAGAGAGAGAGAGAGAGAGAGAGAGAGAGAGAGAGGCGCAAAGAGAGAGGTGGCGGGGGGTAGAGTCAGCCATCTCACTGTAATGCTCACAGCTTCTGACCATCTTACAATAAGGTGTAAACTCACAGACTACTGAACTAGAACAGGACTCAGGGATTGAAATCCAAACAGTGTAAAAATATATATTTTTCTGGATACAATATCGATTTCAGTGTAAATGTAAATGACTAAAACCAGATAATGGATCTATATATTTTGTTATAATATAATCTTTGAGAATGAACAATTTCCTGTTGTCAGGTCCTGACTAGAGTAAGATCTCTAGGCATCTCTATGGTGTCTGGAGGTTACATTCAGGGCTTGACAGTAGGGTTGTCTAGACGGCTTTATGTTTGGTTTCTGTTGGTCCCCAATTAGAGGCAGCTGCCATACGTTGTCTCTAATTGGGGATCCTATTGAAGTTAATTAGTCTTCCACCTGTGTGTGGTTCTTTGTTTATGTCGCACATCAGTTTGTGGTTTTGTTCTCTCCTTTGGTTTGTTGTTTTTATCACAAATAAAAGGAATGTCGTTATACTACTGCTCATTGCCTCGGGTCCTTTCTAAGAACCATGACACCTGTGAAGTGCATTGCGTTGCATTCATGTCTGAAATGTGCTGTGTAAATAAAACTTGAATGAAAATAAAATCTAGACAGTCAGGGAGAATTTAAAAATGGAAAAACAATGAATTTAGCAGTACAGATTTTGTTATTGTTTGAGCAAAAGAACACAGCAGTATCCATGGCAAAAAGCAGTATCCCCCCCCCCCCCCCCCCCCCCCGGTACCCGCTGTATATAGCGGGTACCGCTGATTTGATTTGATCGACACCACAGAGGCACGCACGCACCTGGCCCAGACCCACCTGGCCAAGACCCACCTGGCTCCAGACCAGCAGTTTAAATCCTCTCATTTCCTTTCCAGAGACAATAGGATGAAGGAGCTCTGGAGAGGTAGGGGAGTCTAACAATAGTGTTTTACTTGGGATAGATGGCACTGCTAACCAACCACCTCTACCCAAACTATTTCTTAATGTTCTCTCACCAGCCCTTTAGCACCACAGATTCCCAAAGCCATGAATCAGCTTTTTGTGTCTGAGGTATAAAAGTATTCAACTTTGTAACGAATTTGAACAGCAACATTGCCAAGAAACTCTTCAAACACTGGGCAACATTTAGCAAAACAGTTAATTTGGTGCCAAACCCAGTGGATATTTACACATTTGTTTTGTATACGCTCATTACAACCTAAAAAGTGAATCACCAACATACAGCAATGTAATCAAACAACAGAATTCCTAGTCTTGCTCCTACAGCCACCCTCTTCTTATTCTGTCCCCAACTTGACTATGTCTTTATACCAACTCAAACTCTGCGGTAGCAGGCTGTTGATTTACTAGCTCATCCCTATAAAAATGGTGCTAAAATGCCACTGGTCTTGTGCTAGCTGCCCAGCTGACGCAATGACCCATGATGTTGTGTAGTGTGGTGTGGGCGAGAGCCAGCAAGCAGGGAACGCATGTACACCGTGTTTGCATGGGCTGAGGAAGCATCAGCTTTTAAGAGTCTAAATTTAAACATCAGAGTTCTCCTTTGGAATGCAAAATGCTTCCAGAACAACTTCAACTCCAAATAAGTACTCTGCTGCTGCTACTGCTACTGCACGGGGGAATGGGACTAGTTTAGGGGACCTTACCTGGGCTTAAAAGGTTTGACTACCTACACAGTTCTGCATATCACCTCTTGAGTTAATGACAAGTATGACATCACAGCCACAAAGTTTGGAGAACTCCTTCAAACTACAAGGGCTCTTCAATAACACCGGACTACAAAATATAGATCCAAGCCTTTGAACTTCGGACTTCGCAATCACACTTTGAAACTGAGATTATGAAAAACAAGTCCAATTTCATACAACTGCTTCAAATTCTTTCATCATGTTCTTTTCATCATGTTGCCAGGACTACCAATTCAAAGAAAGCCATTACACCTGTTGTGAATATTCATCAGTTGATGTGCAACATAAATTCATTCACATTATTTTGTGTTGTTGTTGTTGATACAGTTCTTCTTCCATTTCCATTTGCCAGGAACACAAACCCTACAAACATCTACATCAATTATAATCCAAATTTCCTGTTGCTGCAGGATTCTTTTCCTTCTGTAGCAAACTGGCTCAAATTAAGATCCTACATTTGTAGACATGATGCCTGACACACAGGCAGCCATCAACCTGAATTCTCTATCAGATCAATAATAAGGCCTAGGCTAGCCTATACATCAACTCAACCGCTGCCACTACTGCAGAAAAAAGCCAAGGAAATGTGCAGTCTCTGTTCAAGCCAATTTAAAGAGCCACTGAACACGCCGATTGGCGCATGGGTTTTTCTACTGCTCCTTAGAAAAATTAGATTTCAGTCTTGGATGTGTGTTTCCAGACTGATGCCACGTTTGGTTAACGTTTGTCCCCCATGAGTCACTGTAGACGTGGAAGCCTATTTCACTACCTCAAAATCCCCAGAATGAATTTAACTCAAGAAATCTGTAAATAGTTTTGATGTTTTGCCGAGGATGTTTTAGTTGTGCAATTTTACATCTAGCTAAGGTGTTTGGTGCAGTATTTCTCAAGTAAAAAAAAAAAATGCAACGTGTTGTCTTGTGTAAACCAAGTCGGGCTGCTGGGCAGGTCTGTGTCACTGTCTATGCTATTGGATAGAGAGCAATCCCTGCCGCTGTTCACCTCATGTTAGTGGCCAAATGTACATCCTGAACCCAACCTTTATTTACCCATTGTGACGCACGGCTGTTCCAAACCCCATTTTAGATGAGACTGACTTTATGACCAAAATTATTCTATTTACATTTTGTAGTCAATTTTGACACTAGAATTACTTTCTGCCACCTAGGCCGTTTTCAAAGGGATTCGTTGCATTTTAAAGTCAGTCGCTCTATAAAGAACTAAAGCGTTTCCAAGTGACACCCATCTAACATCTAAAGGTTTTAAGTTATTAAACTGTCAGTGGGGGTTTCCTTCAAATTGAGGATGCGGCGGTGGTGTAACGCTTCCCTCCTCCACTCAACTCCTTTTGCTTAGTTCCTCCTGACTGAGGGACCTAGGTACAGTATGAACATGAAGGTAAGGGTAAAGTGACTAGGCAACAGGAGAGATAATGGACTGTAGAAGTTGTGTGTGTGGTGAGTGTGAGTGTGTGTGTGTGTGTGGCGTCAGTATGCATGTGTGTTATGTGTGGGCGTATGTAGTGTGTGTGTGTGTGTTAAGGTGTCCGTGTAAGTATCTGTGAGCTTCAAATTGTCTCATTCATCCCCCTCCTCTCCCCTGTAACTATTCCTCAGGTCTTTGCTGTAAATTACAATGTGTTCTCAGTGGTAAAATAAGGGTAAAATAAAAATCTGTGAGTGTGTGGGTAGTCTAGTGTGTGTGGGCCTTCCTCTGACACTGCATGGCTACAGAGGTCCTGGATGGCAGGGAGCCAGTGATGTACTGGGCCGTACTCAGGAGGGGACTAAGCAAACACCCCTGAGGGGCCCCCGTGTTCAGCCTCACTACCTGGGGGCGGCTCGTCAGGAAGTCCAGGATTCAGTTGCAGAGGGAGTTGTTCAGTCCCAGAGATCTGAGCTAGGTGATGAGCTTGGAGGGGACTATGGTGTTGAATGCTGAGCTGTAGTCAATGAACAGCATTCTTGCATATATATTAATTTTCTCTAGGTGGGGGAGGGCAGTGTGGACTGCAATAAAGAATAAGTTGTGTCATCTGTGGATCTGTTGGGGCGGTATGTGAATTGGAGTGGGTCCAGGGTTTTTGGGATGATGGTGTTGATGTGAGCAATGACCAACCTTTCAAAGCATTTCATAGCTATAGATGTGAGTTCTACTGGAAAATAGTCATTTAGGCTGTTTACCTTGGCATTCTTGGGCACAAGGACTATGGTGGTCTGCTTGAAACAAGTTGGAATTACAGACTGGGTCAGAAATAGGTTATAAATGTCAGCAAAGACACTTGCCAGCTGGTCAGCTCCTTGTATGCGTCCTGGTATTCCGTCTGGTCCCGCCGCCTTGTGAATATTAACCTATTTAAAGGAATTACTCACATCGACTACGGAATGCAAGATCACACAGTCATCCAGAACAGCTGGTGTTCTCATGCATGGTTCAGTGTTGTTTGCCTCGAAGCGATAATAGAAGGCATTTAGCTCATCTGGTAGGCTTGTGTCGCTGGGCAGATGAGAAGATGGCAGCATCACGACTAGCCCTTAGGAAACTCTGCAGTATTCTGTTTGTTTATGTAAAAAATGTTTACATTATTAGCTCAATAATTGTTTTGTGCCATTACATAAAGCCCGGGAAGAACTATTGGATATTAGAGCGGTGGTAGCTCACCAGAACCACCAGTATTACTGTCACGATCGCTGTGAGACAGGACCCGAGGCGCAGAGCAGTAGTGCGATAACATTCCTTTTATTAATAAGAAAACACAAAAATTACAAAAGGAGAGACAGCGACCATTAACCGGCACGAACACAAAGGAACACACACAAAACAAGGAACACACACAAAAACCCACCACCACGGGACCAAGCAGGGCTGGACAGAGGAAGAACTCCCCGGAGGTATGAAAATTATCTCCCAGGAGGAGTTCTTCCACTGTTTAGCTCTGGGACAAGGCTGGGTCCCAGAGCAGCAGGAACGTCGACGGGGGCCACGTCAGCGATCGAAGAGGCAGGCCCAGCCTGAACCCCCATACCGTTTTAGAGATGAACCCCCATACCGTTTTTTGGAGGGGGGCTATGGGGGTGGTCGGGGAATGAAGAGGAGGAGCCCCGGCCACTACACTTGTGGGGGCTCATGGAGGAGCCGATACAGCCATGGGAGCAGGAGTACGCCCAGGTGTCGGATGATGACGACGAGGTGCTCCTGTTCCCCAACACGTGGGGGCTCTTGGATGAGCCCCTGAAGAGCGAGGATCGGCGGAGGAGGGAGGACGATTGGGGGAATCTGCAACCTCCCACAGCGGAGGACCAGCGGCCGCTAGAGGGGTTTTTTGACCGGTCCCTGGAGGAACAGGGGAGGTGGTGGAGGTCTTGGCTGGAGCTGAGACCTCCCAGCCCGGGAGCAGGAACCAGCCCGAGGGAGGACGAGGCCGACTTCGAGGACCGCAAGAGGATGTGGTCCGAACGACTGGCGGTTTCTCTTCCCGAGGCTCCTGGGCTGGTGCCCAGCCCGGTACCTCCAA
Organism: Thymallus thymallus; assembly: GCA_023634145.1. Classification (NCBI taxonomy): domain Eukaryota; kingdom Metazoa; phylum Chordata; class Actinopteri; order Salmoniformes; family Salmonidae; genus Thymallus; species Thymallus thymallus. The sequence continues at coordinate 27,702,379 of CM042411.1, read as the reverse complement.
CGCCAGTTCTCAGCCCGGTACCTCCAGCGCCAGTTCTTAGCCCGGTAAGCCCCGTCCCGGCTCCCCACACCCAACCTCCAGTGCATGCGCCCAGCCCGGTGCCTCCAGTGCCGGCCCCACGCACCAGACCTCAGGTGTGCTTCCCCAGCCCGGTAAGCCCTGTGCCGGCTCCCCACACCCGACCTCTAGTGCATGCGCCCAGCCCGGTGCCTCTAGTGCCGGCCTAGTGCCGGCCTCCCCAGCTCGGCAGCACCAGTACCGGTTCCTAGCTCGGTGGCGCCAGTGCGTGTCCTCAGCTCGGTAGATCCGGTGCCGGTTCCTAGCCCGGTAGCTCTTGTGCGTGTCCCCAGCTTGGTAGTGCCAGTACCAGTTCCTAGCCCGATGGCACCAGTGGCGGTTCCTAACCCCGTAGCTCCAGTGGGTGTCCCCAGCTTGGTAGCGCCAGTGCCAGTTCCTAGCCCGGTGGCGCCAGTGCCGATTCCTAGCCCGGTAGCTCCAAAGCCGGTACCTAGCCCATAGCCTGTAGCTTAGCATCCACTTCATTGGACCACTTCCATATTGAGCATGTCACTGTTACTTCCTGTTTGAGTTTTTGCTTGTAAGCAGGAAGCAGGAGGATAGAGTTATGGTCTGCCAAAGGGAGGGCGAGGTCGGGCCTTGTATGCGTTTCTGTGTATGGAGTAAAGGTGATTTAGAGTTTTGTCGCCTCTAGTTGCACAGGTGACATACTGGTAAAAATTGCATAACACTGCATTAAAATCACTGACTACAGGAATAGCCACCTCTAAACGTGAATTTTCTTGTTTGCTTATGGCCCTATACAGCTCGTTGAGTGCGGTCATAGTGCCAGCATCGGTTTGTGGTGGTAATTAGACAGCTACAAAAAATATAGATGAAAACTCTCTTGCTAAATAGTATATGTTCTGCAGCTTATCATGAGGTATTCTAACTCAGGTGAGCAAAAATAAAATAGATACAGATACTGCTCTGTACAAACTGAAAAAACGACTTATCATTGAACAGCTGTTGAATCATCCATAACATCTATTTTGATGTGCAGAAATTAAGTTATAATTAGTTATCCAATTATGAATGTCAATGAATTACATATAAATCAGATCCTAACACATTTACAATCTGTGATTTAATTAATGCTAAGGAGTGTGGTTTTGTGTCGCCTGGCTATTGATAATCTCTCATGACAACCTGATTTAGAATATTGATGTTATGTGTACTTGGGGCCGGTGAACCCCACTGTAACATGTCTGTTTTCGTCAGATAATCAGGATGCCATTGAGTGGTGTAAGTGTCAGGGGAATCTGAGAGCCAACAGGGTCAGCATATCACAGGCCTGTTAAATACTGGTGACCGACCTGTGACTTGTCAAACAGCCACCTCTAGGTCTTCTCTCTATCGTAACGTACTGTATAGATGGATCAACTACACATCTGTCTTCTTTGCTCTGGTGACCCACACCAGCCTCTTGGATCTTTCTAACTCTATGGATTAAAGTATGTTATTCTCCATTGTATGACACTGACAGTTTATCACAACTGTGAAGGATGGCTATTCACACCAGGCCAACATACATACTGTACATCATATCGTTTACAAAGATACATTCCTTGTAGCTGCACATGTACCCTATGTAGCCTACTGTCATTAATCTTAATTGAACCACTAAAATAGCTCTAAAATAGCTGAGCCTTGCTTGGGGTTATCTTACTTGTGAACAGAACTTATTAAAACGCCTCTCCCTGTGTCAAAGCAAAGCACAAAGGTTAAAATAGCTTAAATCAACTGTAGCTTATTCCCAAGTGACTACAACCCACATGCAGACAGAAAGCCCGAGGAAAAACCAAGAGACCTTATACTCTTCACGTTTAGTCGATAAACAATTGTCATTATAGAGGAAAACAGATCTGACGAGACAACGATAATTGTCATTATAGAGGAAAACAGATCTGACGAGACAACGATACTCCAAACTCAATTATATTAGAATGGTCATGCAAAAATCAAAACGTTTATTCTGCATTCTTTACAATTATGTAGGCCTAATTTAAATGTGCATTTGCACCTGCAGCTGGGACTTTAATTTAAATTCCAGTGTGGCTCGAGCTCTGGCGACAGGTGCTCTGAGAGCCAATATGCCGCTCGCTCACTGCACAAGCAGCCCATAGCGTGCACCATACACCTAGGTCAAGTTCTCAACATGGGCAGAATTTCATGAATTATATAAAACACCCCAAATAAAACGTCACATTTTTTATTTTATTTTAGGACAGAGCAGTTTTCATAATACAGATTTTGCATTAGTCCAGGTATTCAAGCAAATGATAGACTCTCGCTCTTTCCAGCATTGACACCAGTTGTAGCCATATAAAGCCATTTCCAAGACCATTGCCTATCAAGACACCCGATACAAGAAAAAAACCGCTTTGGTTATGCATCAAAAGTAAGCAAATAATGTATCTACTTACAGTTCGTAAGAACTGAATATCATCTTCTCCTTCTCCGCCCTCAGCCATGGCTGTGAAGGAGCCTGTTTAGACTCTGAAGCCACCGCTGACTGGAGAGGCAGTAGGGCTAGAGATAGAAACGCGATGCTTGTACCTCTCCTGCCGATATTAGCATGGAGCTAATTCCACAACCATATAGGGCAGACTGGGCAAGCCCCCCGGGTCCACTGCACACCTCACCGAGGATTGTCACTCAACGCCTACCCTCCCCGGACCGTGGGCTCCCTGCGGCTGCCAATGTCAGCAGCACGCTGAGTGCGCTATGGTGGTGGGAGAGGAGAGGAGAGGAGAGGAGAGGAAGGAGAGGAGGACGCCTTCGCAAGCGGCAAGCGGAGAGTGACGCTATTAAATGATGCTGAAGGAATAGACAAAGTCTGTCACGATCACTCCGCCAGGCATGCATGTTAAAAAAGCAGGAGTCAGCCGTTTTATTTTAGTAATAATAATATTAATAATGGGTCAGAACGGAGAATTGAATAACAATACTTGTGTTGAATACAAAGTTGGATTGTAGGGGCATCTCTCTCTCTCTCTCTCTCTCTCTGTTGAGATGGAACAGACAGCTACAAGATAAAAGTGTATCTAATTTTGCTAAATAGATTTCTTGAAAACAATTATGAGAATTGTATTCTTCTCAATTGAAAATGGATGACCTTGTCTGCAAGGATGACTGTCCTCTCTTCAACAAACTATTATTCTCTGTTGTTTGGATACATTTTTACGCTTTTTTAAAGAAACATAAAACAATGTACTTACATAGCCTTGGCATAGTTTACCTACGCAAACACTGGACCCCAGGTTACATTGGCGGAAATTAATTGTAGTAGACCCTATCTGGTTGACAAATGCTGCCTGCTTAGAATTTTTTTCTAACCGAACTCTGTCTGGTCTCAACATACTGTTGAGGGTTAGAATAATTGAATACACCAGTTGCAATTTCGACATTTGGTTGTGCGTCAGCGGCCACTCCATTAGCCCATGCCAGCAAATTGTTTTTAGATTGTTAAATTAGTCTAGCAGCAAGCAATCTAAATTTGTAGTAAGCACTGTCATATTACTGACTGAGGTGGGGCCCATTGATCATCAGTTATCATATTAAAAACCGCAAACATTTGCCTACACCTTGTAGAAAAATGTGTAGAATTGCAGGAAATTATCTGTAAAACTGCTTCATGAAATTAGTTATAAAGAATATAACTAAAATAGAATTGCAGGAAACTTGCTTTAAAATGTCAAAATGTTCTATGCACCATGGTAAAATGTGCAGAATTGCAGGAAATTAAAAACTAAAATGTTTTCTCTTCGCTGTCACAAGGGGGTCTGCTAAAATGGGAGGGGGGGTATGGATGTGAGTATGCAGGCCCACGAGCCACTGCAGCCCCTAATGCTGAGTTCCGTTTTTTGTGGCCCCCAACCCCATCAAAGTTGCCCATCCCTGAAGTAGCCTAACATAAAGTAGCCCTAAATGACATAGACCTATTTACAAACTATTTAGCGGCTACATTAGCCGAAGGATTCCATTTAGTTAGTCAACTCTAACTTTGAACATTTGAAGTAATGTATGAAAAGTGCCCGGCTACGTTTGATGCTGTGACAGCAGCGAACACATCAGTGTTTGTTGTTGAAGTCACTGCTGACATCTAGTGGAGTCCACTCAGTGGATAATTAAGTTGTAATTGAAATTTAATTATATTACAATTAGGTTGAACGAAGTCACAAAAAAGAGACAACTTTATATTTGTTTAAACCAACAGTCCGTCATTCCAGTAGATGGTACTTGCCAAGCGCGCGCACCGTTCCTCAGAATAAAGATATTACCAAAACTGTGAACAAGTTTTTCTTTATAAGTTACAGGTTATGTAAACAGCATGTTTAAACTTTCTAAAATCGAAAGAACGTCATAACATGCTAGGTAGCAATCAAATTAAGGGATTATCTCGTTTGGGAAAAGTACGAGGTGTTATTTTTGTGTAAAACTCAAGAGTGATTGATAATGAATGAGAGTGTATGTTAGCTTTATGCTAGCTGTGGTAAAACACATATTTCACAAGTCACATCGATACTTTTTTGTAAGTAAATAGACATGATTTCCTGGAAGTAATTTCATAAAGAATCCATTTATTTGAAGTGTCTGAGTTCGTTTTACATGTTATTGGTTTTGTGTAAAATTGTGCTCACTATTTCATGGCTGCGCCATTGTTTTGAAGCTGAATGTAATGTTTATACGTTTTCTACATGTGTAGCAATGTCCGTTTTTTTTTAACTTGATCTATAAGTGTTAATATTTTGTGAACGAGGAAATATACTACAGGTAAAGTGCACTTATAATGTGTAAGATAATGTGTGCACTTGTAAGAGATGCGACAAGACAGGATACAATCGAAAAGTTGATGGACACTTAAAGCAAATGCGCATCCCAGTGGTAAAGGAAGGAAAATGCACCCTACTTACTGGCCACTCTAGGCTGAATACGTGACAGGCTGATTGCTTGAATTACATTTACAGTTAGTCAGATCTGAGATGTAACATGACCATTACCTTGATGCAAAGAAAACATGATCTTTATCTGATGATTGTTGATGAGGGTTGTTTTTATATACTAGGCATAACTCTAGCGTGCAAGGTGCACTGTACAGGACATTACTCTAGTGTGTCAAGGTGCACTTGCTGCTCTGCGAAGCCCCTGGGTCTGCCAGTAGGAGGTCTATGTCCTCCTTCATCAACCAACCACATGACAGCTGGCCCAGGTGCCAGATTAGCCATATAGTGCACTCAGCTCAGTGTGTGTGTGTGTGTTTTGTTCAGATCAGCTGACCTGAATAGTGTGGGCACACAGAGATAGATGATGAAGCTCAAACAGATATAGGGTATTTGTTTGTTTTTATTTAACTAGGCAAGTCAGTTAGGAACAAATTCTTATTTACAATGACGCCCTACACCGGCCAAACTCGGACGACGCTGGGCCAATTGTGCGCCGCCCTATGGGACTCCCAATCACGTCCGGTTGTGACACAGCCTGGATTCGAACCAGGGTGTCTGTAGTGACTAGATGTAGGGGTCATTAACGGTCCGAATTGGCCCCTCATACCTGCATAGTGTGAGAGATGAGAATTGGGATGAAGATTTTCAAAACGTCAGAACAAGACAGACCAACAAGACAGACCAACAAGACAGACATCAAACAAGACAGACCAACGTGCAACCAGGGTACATAAAACTCTATACAACGTCAATTGCAGGTGCTTGCAGTATTTCAATAAACCTACATTGTAGGTTAAATTCATGCCTTTATATGTTTATCTGGCTCCAGGTTTGTTCTATTAGGTAGAGAAACCCTGCACGGATGAAGGTTAAGGTATTATCCACCCTTAAATCCCCTTCCATCGTCGGTAGTCTATCTGCCCTATCCAATACCTGTCACACGGTTCACTGTCACTGGACTTCAGCCAGATGCTCTAATTGGAGCTGTGTCTGTGTTCACTTTGTCTGTGTTCATTTTGATGCAGATCTTTTGATGCAGATATTTGTCTGCGTAATTATGACTTGCCCATTGGTGGTCTGTATTCTGGACTATTAGCGCAAAACTTATATCATATTGATCCGAACATGTTAAAAGTTTAATACGATTGTAAGATGTGATTTTTCCAGAAAATCACAACTTAAAAGAAGATCACTTTATTGTCAATAGTCCGGCACAGTGGACATGTCATAATACCCATAAAACCTAGCGGTAAAACCTGGTAATGGTTCCAATCTTTTTTTTTTCCTGTACATTTTTGCATCTGGGATCTTAGAACTACTTAATTTAAGGTCTGTGTTTCATGTAGGCTTTCCCTGGCGTGATGTTTGGATAGCCATTTAATTCTCTTTCGGACAAGGTGAGTTTTGTCAATATATTTACCAAAAATCTAAATACTAATTAGCAACAGAGAAAACCTCAGCAAGACTACACATTTCTGCAGGAAGTTCCTGCACGTCATCTCTAGCCGAGACTAAGCTACCAGTTACCAGCGTGCGATTAGAGACCTTGGTGCCCAATCCATGAACTTAAGTCTCCTTTCTCTGTCTTAGCCAGCCACTGACTACACTTTAGCTAGCTAGTTAGCAGAGCAGTATATAAAAAAATATATTTCGTGGATAATGTCCTTGATTATCTTTTTGGCCTTTTTGTGACATCGGGTGCTGTAGGTGTCCTGGAGGGCAGGTAGTGTTCCTCCAGTGATGCGTTGGGCAGCCCTGTGGTTGCGGGCGGTCAGTTGCCGTACCAGGCGGAGATACAGCCCCACAGGATGCTCTCAATTGTGCATCTGTAAAAGTTTGTGATTGTCTTAAGAAGGGGCCAAGCCAAATTTCTTCAGCCTCCTGAGGTTGAAGAGGCGCTGTTGCGCCTTCTTCACCACACTGTCTGTGTGGGTGGACCATTTCAGATCATCAGTGATGTGTACGGCAAGGAACTTGAAGCTTTCCACCTTCACTGCGGTCCAGGTGATGTGGATAGGGGCGTGCTCCCTCTGATTTTTCCTGAAGTCCACAATCAGGTCCTTCGTTTTGTTGACATTGAGGGAGAGGTTATTTTCCTGGACCATTCCGCCAGAGGCCCTCACCTCCTGGGCACAGTGGGAATTTATACACTGCCGTTCAAAGGTTTGGGGTCACTTAGAAATGTCCTTGTTTTTGAAAGAAAAGCAAATTCTTTGTCCATTAAAATAACATAAAATTGATCAGAAATACAGTGTAAACATTGTTAATGTTGTAAATGACTATTGTAGCTGGAAATGGCAGATATTTAATGGAATATCTACATAGACGTACAGAGGCCCATTATCAGCAACCATCACTCCTGTGTTCCAATGGCACGTTGTGTTAGCTAATCCAAGTTTATCATTTTAAAAGGCTAATTGATCATTAAAAAACCCTTTTGCAATTATGTTAGCACAGCTGAAAACTGTTGTGCTGATTAAAGAAGCAATACAACTGGCCTTCTTTAGACTAGTTGAGTATCTGGAGCCTCAGCATTTGTGGGTTCGATTACAGGCTCAAAATGGCCAGAAACAAATAACTTTCTTCTGAAACTCGTCAGTCTATTCTTGTTCTGAGAAATGAAGGCTATTCCATGCGAGAAATTGCCAAGAAACTAAAGATCTCGTGCAATGCTGTGTACTACTCCCGTCACAGAACAGCGCAAACTGGCTCTAACCAGAATAGAAAGAGGATTGGGAGGCCCCGGTGCACAACTGAGCAAGAGGACAAGTACGTTAGAGTGTCTAGTTTGAGGAACAGATGTCCTCAAGTCGAGGACTCACAAGGACTCACAGTTGAGGACTCACAAGTCCTCAACTGTCAGCTTCATTAAATAGTACCCGCAAAACACCAGTCTCAACGTCAACAGTGAAGAGGCGACTCTGGGATGCTGGCCTTCTAGGCAGAGTTGCAAAGAAAAAGCCATATCTTCCTCTGTCCAGTGTCTGTGTTCTTTTGCCGATCTTAATCTTTTCTTTTTATTGGCCAATCTGAGATATGGCTTTTTCTTACTCGCACCCCTTTTGGTACACCAGTCGTACATTAATTTCCAACGGAACGCTGCGTTCACCTTGCAGCATTGCGTTGCAGAGGCAGTTGCAGTGCATTCTGTGTGGTGCGTACGTTGGATTTATCGAACGTATGCGTCAAACTGTACGCGTAAACAGGTTGACAGAAATGGTAGCAGAAGGTGAATGTTGAACTTTTGTTGCACACATATCTAGATGATGCTGCACACTATTTTGCGCAACGACACAGTCAGTGTGTTCGAAACATTACGCAGCCTGGAGGTGTATTTTCTGTCATTGTCCTGTTGAAAAACAAATTATACTACATGATTCCATATGTGTTATTTCATAGTTTTGATGTGTTCACTATTATTCTACAATGTAGAAAATAGTAAAAATAAAGTAATGAGTAGGTGTGTCAACTTTTGACTGGTACTGTACATATATATACTGTATATATATATAGTTTGTATTTACAAAGGTGTTTGTGCTTTACTGGTTGCCCTTTCTTGTGGATGCAAGGTCACAAATCTTGCTGCTGTGATGGCACACTGTGGTATTTCACCTAATGGAAATGGATTTGTTTTCAAATTCTTTGTGGGTCTGTGTAATCTGAGGGAAGAATGTGTCTCTAATATGGTCATACTCTCTGTATGTCTCTCTTTCTCTCTCTCTCTCTGAGATAAGATAATATCTGATCCGTTATAATCTAATCTTGCATGGTTTCTACTTCTGGCAGAGAAGGTTTGTGGTCAGGTGCTCTGTGAAGAGACAGACGGGATGTTTGTGGTCAGGTGCTCTGGGAAGAGACAGATGGGATGTTTGTGGTCAGGTGCTCTGGGAAGAGACAGACAGGATGTTTGTGGTCAGGTGCTCTGGGAAGAGACAGACTGGATGTTTGTGGTCAGGTGCTCTGGGAAGAGACAGACGGGATGTTTGTGGTCAGGTGCTCTGGGAAGAGACAGACAGGATGTTTGTGGTCAGGTGCTCTGTGAAGAGACAGACAGGATGTTTTTGCTCTTCAAGAAAGTTTTACATATGTTCTATGTTTCTTTGTTCATGAATGTACAGTATTCCATTCTAATCCGCTCATCTACCTTGCCTTGAAAAAAACAGTCCACAACTCATACCAGAAAGACATCAACCATCTCTCTTTCATTAGGAGTAAACAGAAGAAAGTCCACTGATGAGCTGCTATACTACGTTGTTCAGACACTTCAAGACACTTTTCAGCCAGTTTATATGCCAACTACTACTACAGCAGTGGTTATCATGGAAGGGACTCACAGCACCTTGCGTTTGTACCAACCCATGAGGGAGAGGAGCTCTGTGAGGCCGTTCATCCCCACCCATACCCCCAAACACAGGGGCCCCATCTCCACCCCCATCCACACCCACAAGGGCCTCACCCCCATCTCCGCCCCCATTCACACCCAAAAGGGCGTCATTCTCACCCGCATCCCTATCCAAAGGGGCCACGGTTCCTCCCTCCACAAGACCGCCTCTCTTAGGGCTCAACCAATAATTTCCCACCATCCAATGGAGGAGGGGCCAGTTGAGACAGGGCAGGGGAATCAGTCAGAAGAACTTGGGTTTAAAGCTCCACTGGTTGGCTGACTCCACCTGCTACCTCTCTGTTCATAGTGCAAGGCTAGGGTTGGTATGGGAAACCAGGGAGGGAAGCTCAGGCACCTGAGCTCTGCGGAGAGAAACGATGGTGAGGGGCTGAGCGGCACCAGTAGCCTCCAGCCCACCCTCACCCTGTCCCCTGGAACCCCACGGACAGCAGGAACCTCCAGGGGAAGGAGGCTGAAGAGGCTGTGGATGATGAGCGCTCGCCCAGCCGAGGATACGCTTCAGCGGTATGCAGTGGAGTCGAGTCCAGCCTATCCTTCTGAAGGTTTCACAGAGAGCAGGAATACGGTCATGGGAGGAGGAGAAAAGGAGAAGACGGACCCTGTCCAGGGAGGCAGAAAGATGGAGAAATGTTCAACTATGACATGGGGGGCAAAGAGGCCATGCACCGGACCCTCCAGTGCTGTTCTGGACTCCCTCAGGGGGGTTCTACTCTCTGAAAACCGCTCTTGTTCTCCGAACGAAGTTCTCCCATTTGAGTACCACTACCGTTCTTGCACGCCTCGTGAGGTTCTAACTCTGAAAGAAGAGCCTGTTCACATTGACTCAGATACAGAGCTCTCAGAGTACGACAATGAATTGTGTAACACCTCCCCCTTCCCATCTAAACCTCAAAAGGTAGAGGATTCCCAGGACAGCACCAGGTTGTCTCCAGAGGGGGTGGCCTCCCTGAGCCCCAGCCAGGAGGCATGCAGAGCAGAGAAGGTGTGGAGGATGGAGAGAACAAAGGAGGAGGAGGAGAAGGGGTCAGCCCAGTGGCGGTGTGAGGAGATGGAGATAGAGAGGAGGGATGCAGCCTGGAGAGTGATGGAGAAGATTGAAGAGGTGGAGGGGATCATACGGAGGGTCAGTCTCACCAGCGCTAACTGGATCAAAGAAGGGAGAGAGGGGAGTGTTTTTGGACTGTTTACCTCTACGCCAGATGGGTATGTGTCTGAAGAAGAGTCAGTGTCCGAGACCAAACCTGAATCTTCTCTCCAGCCCCAGCTAGAGCTCCAGGTTTGGGGGACTACTCTGGAAGATCCTCTCCCAGCTGAGGAGCTTCATGCTCTGGGTGAGGCGTTGAGCCAGAGCCTGCGGAGAGCCCTGAGGGTGGAGGGTCTGGGGGAAGATGAGGACTGGGAGGCAGTGAGGTGTAGAGAAGAGTTCAGAGAAACAACCTGCAACTTAGAGCAAACCTCTCCAGAATCGTCTTGGGATCCCATCGACCTCTCCAACAACAACAGCATGACCTTTGACCCTATGAGAGAATGGAAGCGCCCCTCCTCGCCCTTTCTCTTGGACACCTCGTCCCAGAGGACCTCCAGTAGCTTTGACAGCATGTCCCCCATGATGTCCCCCATCCTGTCTCCTCTGTCCTCCCTATTGTCCAGCCCGCGGCTTAGCCACTGTCCCTTGCCTCGGTCCCTCTCCCAGCATAATGAGGAGAGGAGCGAGGGAAGAAGAATGAGAGATGAGGAAAATCAGAGAGGGACGAAGAACTCGGCACCAGGCCATCTTGTCCTGCAGGGTGGGAGTAGAGATAGAAGGGACAACAGTGACGTTAAGGTCAACAGAGGACAGGTAGGGGACCAGAAAGGGACCAGGAAGAGAGTGGCATGGCTGGACCTGAGTTTGAATTTGCAGAACCAGGATGAGAACCAGAGCAAAGGCGACTCCAGTTGGGCTGGGCCCAGTGTTTCCAGTTTGTCCTCTGTGCTGTCTTCAGGTGAGTGGTCATCATGTCCAAATTATAACAAGTAAAAGGAGCTTACAGAGGGGGGAAATCAGGCAGGCAGGCAGGCAGGCAGGCAGGCAGGCAGGCAGGCAGGCAGGCAGGCAGGCAGGCAGGTAGATAGGTTCTGACAGTCAGGTTTACACATTGTTTAGTGATCTGCTGTTTCTGCCTCAATCACTCTGCATTCTCTATAGTCAGGTGACTGCTAGGGGCCAAGGCTTCTCAGTGGGGCTCTGACACACAAACACACACACAAACACACACACACACACACACATGCTGGGCCTTTTTTACTTTCCAATTTATCACACTCCCTTTGAGGCCATTAACTCTCATCAACCAGCATGGAGCCATCATTCCCAGAGTACAGATGTAGGATACTAACTTGATACAGTAAATGTTAAACTTGTAGTGTATTTGAGGTTTTAAAAAGGCTTCTGAATTTTGTAATTTTCACTTTGAAATTTCAGAGTTGATTTTCCCTTTCGAAAAATTGCCATTAATTATAATCCACATAATAATTCACATTTCCTGTTGCTGCAGGATTATTTTCCTGCTGTAGCAAACTTGCACAAATTCAGATTCTACATCTGTACCATACATCCTCTCTACCCATGTTTAGTGCGCCAGAGGTGCCCGTGTGTGTGTGTGTGTGCGTGCGTGCGTGTGTGTGTTCAAGAATGGGGTCAGTGGGCACCTGACAGCAGCTCTCTCATGAGGCCACGATAGAATGTTCAGTGACCGGAGTCAATCCAAGGTTCAGGATTAAGGACCAGTGTATGTGTGACCATTTAGTGTGACCAGTTTGTGTGTGACCAGTGTGTGTCTTGACCAGTGTGTGTGTGTGTGTGTGTGTGTGTGTGTGTGTGAACGAAAAGCAGAGGAAGTTTCAATGGGAAGGAACAGTCAGGAGTGCAATCTAGGGTTAACCAGCATGGTTCAGTGTGTCTGTGCTGGAGCTTCGAGTTATCATAGCAATAGTTATCAAAGGGCAGGTGTCCAATGGTGGTTACAGTCCTAAATGGTCGTCACAACCCAAAGTTTGAAACAAACTCCAATGGCGAATGTTCATAAAGGTGGCAGAATTTAGATATGACGTCATTGTTTTAGCACTATCCACTGAGTAAAAAAAAAATGCAGGTGTATTGAATCTAAAATTGGGATCATGTGTATATATAAATGTACAATACAGAGAACTTAGCAAAACAAGGAATTGTGGGTAAGTGCATGTGGGCCGTCGTCTTTATGCACCTCCACTATTATGCAATGCAGTGAATTCATGTTTTTGCATAAGAGGTGGTTATTGGTCACGGTATCTTCTAGTAGTAGGTGCCAGGCACACCAGTTTTTTTTAAAGAACTGCAACGCTGCTGGGTTGTTCACACTCAACAGTTTCCTATGTGTATCAATAATGGTCCACCACCCAAAGGACATCCAGCCAACTTGACACTACTGTGGGAAGCATTGGAGTCAACATGGGCCAGCGTCTGTGGAAAGCTTTCGACACCTTGTAGAGGCCATGCCCCGACGAATTGAGTCTGTTCTCTCTTTCTCTCCATCTATCTCTTTATCTCTCTGTCTCTATCGGCTTTCTGTCTCGGCTTTCTGTCTCTGCTTTCTGTCTCTGCTTTCTGTCTCTGCTTTCTGTCTCTGTTCTCTGTCTCTGCTCTGTTTCTGCTCTCTGTTTCTGTTCTCTGTTCTCTGTCTCTGGTCTCTGGTCTCTGTCTCCGGCCTATGCTCCTCTGCTCTCTGTCTCTGCTGCCTTTGACCCCTGTCACCTGCTGATATAACAGGCTTTAAGTTTAAAACATCTCTGCTTCAATACTTTCCACAAGCTATCAGACAGATTCACAATATCTTTGTCTTGGCGCTGCCTATTGAATAGCAGCAGAACCACACGGTATTGTAAGTGCTGTAGTGCCTGGTTATTACACACAGTCAGAGTTAATATGTATTCATGTTTTTGTGTTAGGAAATACATTAGGAAATGTAGGGAAAGATATGGCCTTACAGAAGGTTGAAGTATTAACTGGTGATGTCATCCTTGGCATACAAGCATAAGGTGGAACTGGACTTGTTAAGTACATTACATAATACCAACTCCTACCCAGCTTAAGAGTAATGGTTTCTATCTGGGGTTTTCCATTCATTGATTGAATTTCAAGTCACTTCCTGAATTGACTGAATTTAAAATGTAATTTACCCCAAATATAAACTTCTACCTAAACTGTGATATCCTGTGTATCTCTTCTCTTTAGACGAGTCCCTGAGGAGACAGGAGGAGATCTGGCAGAGAGACGAGTCCCTGAGGAGACAGGAGGAGATCTGGCAGAGAGACGAGTCCCTGAGGAGACAGGAGGAGATCTGGCAGAGAGACGAGTCCCTGAGGAGACAGGAAGAGATCTGGCAGAGAGATGAGTCCCTGAGGAGACAGGAAGAGATCTGGCAGAGAGACGAGTCCCTGAGGAGACAGGAAGAGATCTGGCAGAGAGATGAGTCCCTGAGGAGACAGGAAGAGATCTGGCAGAGAGACGAGTCCCTGAGGAGACAGGAGGAGATCTGGCAGAGAGACGAGTCCCTGAGGAGACAGGAGGAGATCTGGCAGAGAGAGGTGGAAGAGTCTCTCTCCCGCCCATCTTGCCTCTCCCGCCCCAAACACGTTGACTTCCTCAGGATCACACCCCTGGACGATGACATCACCAGCGACTCGCCTTTCTCCCCACTGCGAGTGAGTGTCAATGATGTTGTAGACATTTCCCTTAGAGGAGTATGTCTTAATGTCCCATTGTTTTAGAGACACAGATGGCAAAATGTAACATATGAAGAGTTTATTTCCAAAACGCTATATCCACCAAATTTTCACATTTGTGTTTTTTCATCAGAAATGATTGGTTATGGCTACTTTCGTGTGTCTGTGAAATATTACTGTTCTCAGATTTTTTATTCATAGATTTAAGGTGTGTATTGAAATGTTTTTGTTGCTAGATGCTGTACATTGTTCAGCTGTAATAGAATGTTCATATGCTGTATATTTGACTGTGATGTGCTTGTCTCACCTAGCTATCTAAAGATCAATGCACTAACTGTAAGTCGCTCTGGTTAAGAGCATTTGCTAAAAAGTCAAATGTAAATGTTTTGCATACAGATCTCATCAGGGGCAGACTGGGACAATAATTCAGCCCACACCATCCTACTTCACTGCGCGTCGACAAGCTAACAACTTAAGCTATTTTTAGCAAATTAGTGCCTGTATGTGTTCCCCTGAATCAACACCTACCCTAAGTGTTACTTACTATTACAGAGCTCTGTCACGGTGAGTGTAGAGGGAACGAGGCGCAGAACGAGAGGACGTTGCGAACATGTTTTATTATAATGAATATTAATAATAAAACGAAACAAAACAAGAACGCTATGAACACCGTGGCGTGAGTACCTACACAAATGGCATGAACACAAACAATGATCCACACACAGGTGGATGTGAAGGATGGTTAAATACTATCCCCAATCAGAGACTATGCTAGACAGCTGTCTCTGATTGGGGATCATTAAGCCTCCCTCACTGAAGTGAGGACTGGGTTGTGGCTCTCTTTTACTCCCCCTGGTGGGAGTCATGCCTAACCACAACCCAGCCCTTAAAAGCTCCAGACTAACATCACGAACTTTAACAGTTGGTATTGTTGATATTGATATTGATATCACAAATGTATCATATATACAGTTATTTGTTACAGCTGACTGTGTAAAACCTAGCAGTGTTACTTATCTCTCTGAGAGTGAGGTGAATATATAGCGTTTTGCAAAAAAGCATGATTATTTGTGTCTCTGAAATGAAGGTGATAGATTTCAAACAAATACATGTCTTATCATTGAACAACCCCATTCCATGTTTTGATAGTGAAAAAACACACCAATCTCTTTCCAAAGTTATTCAAAATATAGATATATAACGTTTTGGAAAGGAACTCTTCATATACAGTGAGTGATATTAACTGTTAGGGATGGGAAGCCACAGTTTGTGGAATGTTTTCAGCCTATTACATCAAAAGGGATATATTGAAACTGTAAAGGTGATTTGTGTTAACTGAGCAGAGAACTTATTACCCCCACCACTGCTGAATAGTTTTGTGTGTGCATGTGCGCGAGTGTGTGTGCGTTGTGTGTGTGTTGAGTGGAGTTCTGCTAGCCACAAGCTATCTTCCTAGCAGCTACCCGTTGACAGGTGCCTGGTCTAGCTGTTTAAGCAGGGCGGGGTGTTGTTGGCCTTCTCTGTACCGGTCACACCAAGTAACACTGTTAACCTCTCAATGGCCATGTCTGTGTCTAGAGTAACCCTGTTAACCTCTCAATGGCCATGTCTGTGTCTAGAGTAACCCTGTTAACCTCTCAATGACCATGTCTGTGTCTAGAGTAACCCTGTTAACCTCTCAATGGCCATGTCTGTGTCTAGAGTAACCCTGTTAACCTCTCAATGGCCATGTCTGTGTCTAGAGTAACCCTGTTAACCTCTCAATGGCCATGTCTGTGTCTAGAGTAACCCTGTTAACCTCTCAATGGCCATGGCTGTGTCTGGAGTAACTCTGTTAACCTCGCTATGGTCAATTCGTAGTAGGCTACAATGTTTGTTGGGTTTGGAGTTTGTCTGGTTAAAATATCAGAGTGACTGAAAATCTGCACCAAGGTTTTAGCGATAGCCAAGACACACTAACACACGCTGATTCATTGACTATGAACCGTAAACCACTTTCTCCCACGAATCCCTTATGAGTAAGGTAGCTTAGTGGTTAAGAGTGTTGGGCCAGTAACCAAAAGGTTGCTGATACGAATCCCCGAGCTGACTGAGTGAAAAATCTGTCAATGTGCCCTTGAGCAAGGCACTTGTCTCTAATGGCACTAGATAAGAGCATCTGCTAAATGACCAAAAGGTAATTAGGCAGAAGCCTTAGAGGCTATACTGTAAGTCTCAACCCAAGTTATATCATTGATACTGTATGAATTTGGCCTGCAAATACACATGCGGCAATAGCATGACAAATTATTGGAACTGATATGTGTAGAGTCATGGGAATTAGGTACAATGGACTACTATTACATATTGTTTTTATCATTTAGCAGACAGTCTTATCCAGAGTGACTTACGGGAGGAATTAAGGTTGTGTGCCTTGCTCAAGTGCACAATAACAGATTTTTCACCTTGTCGGGCTCAGGTGGTTCAAACCAGCTACATTTCGGTCACTGGCCCAACGCTCTAACCGCTAGGCTACCTGCCCATACCTACCATAATATGTAGTTTGTAATTGATTGTGTCCATTTCACATAGCTTTTAAACGTTTCTATTCACAACTCCTTTCGACCTTTACATTACCATGTAAGAAAACAAGAGTAACTTTCTATGTGAGTTTGAAAGAGTCTGCAGGCAGCTAAGCAGCTGATTGGTGTTGTGTTGGTCAGTCAGTTCACAAGAGCGAGTGGAGACCATTTTTATATAGGCTACCACTTCTGAGTTCTGGGAGAAAGAATTATCTCTCTACTTCGCAGTCCAATTGAGGAACAAAGTGGATGTGTGTTAGATCCAGCCATGTACCATGTAGCCACTCCTGCTCCAGTTCCTACTGCACCAGCCCTGTTAACCCTACAATCAGCCAGTCAATCAGTCAGTCAGTCAATCTGGGTGTGGCGTTCTGTGCTGTACTGTTGTCGGGGTGGACAACAGAGTACCACTCCAAAGCAGAACTCTTAGGGCGTAGTCTGATTCACTCGAACACTGTGGCTGCTACTGCTGAGATAGTCTTCAGTGAGAGAAGGAAGGAAAGGAGAGGCTGGAGAGTTGGACGTCTGTTACAGTCTACTCCTGGGAAAGAGTGTGTCTTCAGTGAGAGAAGAAAGAGAGGCTGGAGAGTTGGACGTCTGATACAGTCTACTCCTGGGAAATAGTGTCTTCGTTGAGAGAAGAAGAAGAGGCTGGAGAGTTGGAAGGGGAGGACTGCTAAAGTCTACTGCTGGGAAGGATTGTCTTTAGTGAGAGAAGGAAGGAGGAGAAGCTTCAGGGTGCTGCTGACAGTCTGTCTTCAGGGAAGAGAGAAGGAAAAGAAGCTGAACAGTTGGATGAGGTCTGCTACAGTCTGTTACACTCTGCTACAGTCTAGTTGGTGAAAAAGCTAGAGGGATCTGAACAGAAGACGGGAGGATCTGAACAGAATACGGGGGGATCTGAACAGAAGACGGAGGGATCTGAACAGAAGACGGGGGGATCTGAACAGAAGACGGGGGATCTGAAACAGAAGACTGAGGGATCTGAACAGAAGACGGGGGGATCTGAACAGAAGACTGAGGGATCTGAACAGAAGACATGGATCTGAACAGAGAAGGAGAAGATGAGACTGGTGATATCATTTTTATTAAAGCTCAATGGTAGAGCTCAATTCTCTTTGGAGCATTGTCTTTTTTCTAGTCATTTTTGAATGTGTTGCAAAAAAGTACTGGTAACTTACTGCTTGACTAACTACCGCTTCTGGTTACTTTTTCCATGCTGATGTTTCTTCCCTACAAAACATTTTGGTGGCATGTGGTATCCCCATTAACACCTTCAACTTTTGGAGGACTTATCAAAGAATCATTACATTTTTGATGATTTAAACCTGGATAAAGATCTCAACCATGGACGGAGTAAACATGAATGCTAACAGCAACACTGATGCTGCTCAGGGGAAGGCCTCTTCCAACTCGTTCCTCAACAAGTTCTCCACCACCTTCACCCACTCCGACCAGTCCAAGTCCCAGCGGCCTGATGACGAGACGGCAGTCCTGAAGTTCATCCGGATACTCTCTGAAGAGACAGACACTTCTCCCAGGAACGTCAACAACAGTCATGGAACATCTGTTGAAGTCAATGAAGAGACAGACACTTCTCCCGACACCTCTCCCGGGAACGTCAACAGCAGTCATGGAACATCTGTTGAAGTCAATGAAAATGAGAGGACAGAAGGAGGGGATTCAAGTGTAGTAGGTGTGGTTAACCCTTTACAAGGATATGGTAAGTCAACAGACCAATCGGATGACTGCATTCCAGAAAGGACATCTCACTTACAAGGATATGCAGGGCCAATGGATTCTTTAACTAATGAACTGAGAGTGTCCATAGAAAAAGACAGGAACAGTGGAGCATCAAAAGACTGCAGTATTGAGGAGCCTATAGACACAGACACACAGTGTGCTACAGACAGCACCTATCAGGACATAGCCACTGACTGTCCCAGTATAGACCAGTCAGAGACAACTGACCAGCAACGTCTGTACAGATCCACAGACAACATTCATCAAGATATGTTAAAAAGTGATGAAGTCCGTAACACTGATGACAAAGACACAGCCAAGGATGTTCGCAGCAACACAGATGAATCTACAGACAAGCACAACATACTGGCCTGGTTAACAGACAGTGAAAACAATCCAACAGGCAGCGGTAAACAAGAAACATGTACAGATGATAAGCATAGCCAAGACTTACCAACACCTGATGATGATGATGTGGCCAGTGACCTTGCCCACCCCTCTGCAGTAAGAGCTGGTAAACCCCAAGACTTACCAACAGCTGATGATGATGTGGCCAGAGACCTTGCCCACCCCTCTGCAGTAAGAGCTTGTAAACTTGACACTAGTGGAACACCATCTTCAAACAACAGAACCGTAGTTCTAACCATGACCAGGACTGAACCTGAGGGGCAGCAGCAGACATCCGCTGAAACTGAGCCAGGATGTGTGCCTAGCATTGAGTTGGAGGAGAGAGGGGAGACCTACCCAGACTCAGATTCAGACAGTCTCACTGGGGCAGTAGTGGAGACTGGAGAGACCGATACTGGGGATGACAGGGTGGTGTCTTGTCCTTCAGAAGTGATAGAGAGAGCACCTGGAGAGGCAGAGTCTACAGCCGGGCCAACCCCACCCCCTGGTCCAACCAGTGGCCCTACCCCTGGCACCACCAACACCAGAGCCATCTTCTCCCTCGGTTCCCCGGTGGAGAAGCCCCTCCAGCTGCCTGCCCTCTTCAGTGGCCTGAGGATCCTAAAGAAGGGAGCGACAGGGCCAGATCAGGACATAGTGGCCCTGATCAAACCACCATCAGGCCTGGGTGTGGACAAGCCTGTGAGGAGAGAGCAGAGGACGGTTCGCATGAGGCAGGGGAGCTTCTTGGACCAGCTCACCCACTTACTGAACATGGAGAAGGATGATAACAGTAAGATGAAGGAGTCTACAGGAGAAGAGAGGAGGGAGTCTACAGGAGAGGAGAGGAGGGAGTCTACAGGAGAGGAGAGGAGGGAGTCTACAGGAGAGGAGGGGAGGGAGTCTACAGGAGAGGAGGGGAGGGAGTCTACAGGAGAGGAGAGGAGGGAGTCTACAGGAGAGGAGAGGAGGGAGTCTACAGGAGAGGAGAGGAGGGAGTCCGAGCCGTCAGAAGAGTCTAAAGAAGCCAGCGTTGAACCTGAGGAAGGGAGGGAGAAGAAGAAGAAGACAAAGCAGGATACAGAGAAAGAGAAGACAGAAGGTCCGTCTGTGATAAAGCCTACGGAATCTTTAGAACCTTCTGAGACTCTAGAACCTCAGAAGCCTCCTCCCTCCAGTGCGGAGGTGGCATTTGATGCGTTCAAGGCCTTTTTCGTCCCTAGGCCCCTCAGGGGGGACCAGGAGGCCGTGAAGAGGAAGGCCTGGATCTTTGAGAGAACCTTCAAGACTCCTGAAAAGAAAACTAATTCAAAAGTATGTTGTCTTGCTCTGACCGTGATTTCTCTCTATCATCTGACATGAGTGAATGGGTAATCAGTTGAAACGTTATTTAACGTTGTTTGAACGTTCCCTAATGTAAGAACTTTCACAATTTGCTGGGACACTCATTTCTTTATTTAGTGCTTAATGCTTGAATAGAGAATATTTTCCTAATATTGTGTCTCTGCCCCCCAGTCGCAGGCGTCGACCCCCGGCGATGGAGAGGACCGGTCCACCCCAGGCCGTCTGCAGGCTATCTGGCCCCCAACTAAGGAGGAGAAAGTTGGACTGAAATACACAGAAGCTGGTAAGGACTTAAAGGACACAAATATATTTATATTAAACAAATATTCCCTATGGGTGGAACCCTACAGTAACTTGAGGTATGTGTCTGACATACCTCTGATTATATAACGTATTTAATTATGTCAAAGAGAGATTTGCATGGGAATTCTAGTTCTTTGTACAGATCTCAAGTTAGGATTCAGCCCTTGGCCTTGACCCATGCAACCAGCCAGTCCAGCTCCTTGCTGTGAGTAAATGAGCTCTGTGGTTTCAATTCCATTTAAATTCCAGTCAATTCCAATTCCGCATTTTCCTCATTGAAAAACATTGAATATAATTGGAATTGGAGTATCACTGTACTTCCTGAATTGACTGGAATTTAAATGGAATTAATCTTGTCTGAAAGTTACAGTATGTAATGGAGACAGAACAGTGGATAGGCGGAGAGAGAGAGAGAGAGAGAGAGAGAGAGAGAGAGAGAGAGAGGGAGAGTCTGTGTTTTATCTGTGGTATATCTGTAGTAAATGTGTGTTTTAAATACTTCTCCACCCTGTCACTGTGATTGTCCACAGCAGAAGGTGATGACAGATGACTGAATGTCACAAGGGCATTGTTTTAGCACAAGCCTGTGTGTACAGTGGTGCCAGCAATTGTTCCATTCACTTCTTAAATTCTTATCCATCCGATAACACATCAGGTGTGTTTGGCAGGGGCCACTCCTTGTGCTCACACAGGCACCAGCTGATTATCACAGAACTATACATCTATAAATGGTTGTCATGAGTGTGTTTAGGAGAACACATATAAAGACGTAAGGTAACCATATGGAAATGTATTTATATATTATAGAGACTTACTGCCACCTTGTGGTTCAGTTGTATATTTCATCACGGTCTGCTTGTCCTCCAGAACACCAGGCCGCCCTCCTGCAGCTGAAGAGAGAATGTAAAGAGGAGGTGGAGAAGATTCAGGTCAGTAAAGCACAGTACTACACCTCCTCAGACAGATTTAGCCACAGACCTAACCCTAACACAACCCTAACCCTAACACAGTCCTAACACAACCCTAACCTTAACTGCAGGAGGAGTTCGGGAAGCAGCTGCGCCAGATGAGAGGGGACAATGAGGAGTGTGTATTCCGCCTGGAGCGCACCCTGGCCCAGCTACAGAGCGACCTAGCCCTGGGTGCCCACCACCGCCGTGGAGACCTCCGAGACGTGGCCGTATCCACGGGAGATGACCTCTCACCCCGGACCGTCCGCACGGTGTGCGTTCAGACGGACCGTCATAGTTTTATCAGAACCCCTGAGGATGAGGAGGGAGGTGTCAGGCTTGGTCTGAGCCCCCAACCCCCCCTCTACGTGCCTAAGAGACTGGACCTGGCTTCTATCAGTCTAAATCTGTCTGGACAGGCTACCTCTCCCTCTTCTCCCTCTTCTTCCTCCCTTCTTCTCTCACCTCCTCCTCCTCCTCCTCCACTCCCACTCCCACTATCGGAACCATTTCTTCAAGCGTTTTCATCAGGCAACCTAGCCCCCCCTCCTCCTCCACCTCCTCCTCCTTTCCCAAACCAGACCCAGGGACTTGACGGCCCTCCTTCACCCCCTCCACCAGGCTGTGGTCCACCCCCCCCCCCTCCTGGGGGTCTTAACTACAGTGTGTTGGTGGATAAATCCCACAGGAAGCTTGCTGTGCAACCAGCCTGTCCCATGAAGCCTCTGTACTGGACCAGGATACAGATACAAGACAACAAGTAGGTGTTTCACCCAACAACCAATCACTCAATCACCCAACAACCAATCACTCAATCACCCAACAACCAATCACTCAATCACCCAACAACCAATCACTCAATCACCCAACAACCAATCAATCACCCAACAACCAATCACTCAATCAATCAATTAGTCACATTTTCCCAAAAGTTAGATTTTTCTTGTACAAGGTAACGAAATCAGTGTTGCTCTTCCATTTTTACATTGTAATCACCATTGATTACAAACCGCCCACCCCGATGTTCACACTTATAGCTGATCCCTCCCTATCTGATGTTCACACTTATAGCTGATCCCTCCCTATCTGATGTTCACACTTATAGCTGGTCCCGCCCACCCCAATGTTCACACTTATTACTGATCCCGCCCACCCCGATGTTCACACTTATTACTGATCCCGCCCACCCCGATGTTCACACTTATTACTGATCCCGCCCTATCTGATGTTCACACTTATAGCTGATCCCGCCCACCCCGATGTTCACACTTATTACTGATCCCGCCCACCCCGATGTTCACACTTATTACTGATCCCGCCCACCCCGATGTTCACACTTATTACTGATCCCGCCCACCCCGATGTTCACACTTATTACTGATCCCGCCCACCCCGATGTTCACACTTATTACTGATCCTGCCCACCCCGATGTTCACACTTATTACTGATCCCGCCCACCCCGATGTTCACACTTATTACTGATCCCGCCCACCCCGATGTTCACACTTATTACTGATCCCGCCCACCCCGATGTTCACACTTATTACTGATCCCGCCCACCCCGATGTTCACACTTATTACTGATCCCGCCCACCCCGATGTTCACACTTTTGATTTACATTTGGTTGAGTTGTTAACTAACGTGAATACGATGTGAAATCAACAGTTCATGTCACCATGTCATTGGATTTAGGTTCAACATTGGGTGATAAAAATATAAATTCCCTTATATTGGCGACTTATATCCAATCAGTTTTCTACGTTGATTCAACGTCATCACATTACATTTTTGTTTTTAAATGACATGGAAACAACGTTGATTCAAGCAGTTTTTGCCCAGTGGAATCTTTTACAAGCAAATGAAGTTCATGTGGAGTAAAACAAATCATATACTGAACAAAAATATAAACGCATGAAACAAGTTCAACGATTTGACTGAGTTACAGTTCATATAAGGAAATCAGTCAATTGAAGTAAATTAATTAGGCCTTAATCTATGGATGTCACATGACTGGGCAGAGGCGCAGCCATAGGCCACCCACTTGGGAGCCACTAAAAATGAGTTTTTCCTGACAAAAGGACTTTATTACAGACAGAAATACAGAAATAATCAGCTGTCCGGGAGGCAGCTGATGAAACGCTGTCTGTTAGTGTTATATAGTATTGTCTGTTAGTGCTATATAGTATAGCCAACTTCTATGATTGTTGTCATGCCAAACAGACCTTAGACCAAGCTAGCAATCTTGCACTATTTTGTTCAACCACTTTTTTAAATTCCTGTTAAGCCTTTTCATTCCTTGTGGGATATGGGGTCCATTGACAAATTGTTTCCACCCCAACATTTTTCTAGGTTTGGCTCATAAGAGCTGGTAAACGTCTTGGGTGGCTGTACACTAGAAACTTTAGTGTGGTCTGCCAGTAATACACCAGACATTGATTTGTTGTGTCGTCCAATCTATTGGGCATCTCTCTACTGTTGCACTTTAATCTGAAACCTTTTGAACGTGTTTGTTCCCACTCACAGTTCTCCATCCAGCGAACAACCGCAAACTGTTATGTTATGAGTGTGGCTCTGTTAAATTGCTGTTGCTCAACACCGACATCCTCTCTGATAGTGTTTCATCCTGGTGGTGATTCATCCTGGTGGTGATTCATCCTGGTGGTGATTCATCCTGGTGGTAATTCATCCTGGTGGTATTTCATCCTGGTGGGGTTTTCATCCTGGTGGTAATTCATCCTGGTGGTAATTCATCCTGGTGGTGTTTCATCCTGGTGGGGTTTCATCCTGGTGGTGTTTCATCCTGGTGGTGTTTCATCCTGGTGGTGATTCATCCTGGTGGTGTTTCATCCTGGTGGTGATTCATCCTGGTGGTAATTCATCCTGGTGGTAATTCATCCTGGTGGTGATTCATCCTGGTGGTAATTCATCCTGGTGGTAATTCATCCTGGTGGTAATTCATCCTGGTGGTGATTCATCCTGGTGGTAATTCATCCTGGTGGTAATTCATCCTGGTGGTAATTCATCCTGGTGGTAATTCATCCTGGTGGTGATTCATCCTGGTGGTAATTCATCCTGGTGGTAATTCATCCTGGTGGTAATTCATCCTGGTGGTGATTGCCAGAGAGAAAGGAAGAGAGAAAATAGCACAACATTTGTTGTAGACGAAATATATTGGTACCCTTGCACTTTTCTTAAATAATACCCTATTTCTTCAAAAATACGTTGAAATTGAAGAACACTTTTGGTCTCCACACCTTGTTGTTGGATATTCAACATTGTAGAACCAATTTTTTTTTTGTAAACTTAGATTTTGATTGTTTATTTAGAAAATAAAGACAAACAGCATGTACTGCTAGTACTTGGTTGAGCCTTTGGCCAAGATAACTGCAGACAGCTCTTCTTGCAATTTGTTCAACTCTTCAGCAGAAAACTGCTCTAATTCTTCAATGTTTGAGAGGTGCCCTCCACCAACTGCTGTTTTCAGATCTTGCTATAGGTTTGTGATTCAGATCTGGACTTCGCTGGCCGCTGTAGAACAGTCCATGTTTCTTCTTTAACCATTCCAAGGTGTGGAGACCAAACAATTTAATTTCAACTTATTTGAGAAGAAATAGGAAATGATTTAAGAAAAGTGCCAGAGTGCCAATATATTTGGCCACAACTTGTCATTAAACACATTTCTATGTATGGAATTGATCTATACTTATTTCTCTCTCTCTCTCTCTCTCTTCCTCTCCCCCTTTCTCTCTTTTTATCACTCTCTTCCTCTCCCCCTTTCTCTCTTTTTATCACTCTCTACCTCTCTCTCTCTACCTCTCTCTCTCGCTCTACCTCTCTCTCTCTTTACCTCTCTCTCTCTACCTCTCTCTCTCTCTCTACCTCTCTCTCTCTCTACCTCTCTCTCTACCTCTCTCTCTCTCTACCTCTCTCTCTCTACCTCTCTCTCTCTACCTCTCTCTCTCTCTCTCTCTCTACCTCTCTCTCTCTCTCTCTCTCTACCTCTCTCTCTCTCTCTACCTCTCTCTACCTCTCTCTCTCTCTACCTCTCTCTCTACCTCTCTCTCTCTCTCTACCTCTCTCTCTCTGTCTCTCTCTCTACCTCTCTCTCTCTACCTCTCTCTCTACCTCTCTCTCTCTCTACACCTCTCTCTCTACACCTCTCTCTACATCTCTCTACACCTCTCTCTCTACACCTCTCTACACCTATCTCTCTACACCTCTCTCTCTACCTCTCTCTCTCTACCTCTCTCTACACCTCTCTCTATCTACCTCTCTCTACACCTCTCTCTGTCTACCTCTCTCTACACCTCTCTCTCTCTACACCTCTCTACACCTCTATTTCTACACCTTTCTACACCTCTCACTACACCTCTCTCTCTCTACACCACTCTACACCTCTCTCTCTCTCTACACCTCTCTACACCTCTCTCTCTCTACACCTCTCTACACCTCTCTCTATCTACACCTCTTTACACCTCTCTCTCTACACCTCTCTACACCTCTCTCTCTCTACACCTCTCTACACCTCTCTCTCTCTACACCTCTCTACACCTCTCTCTCTACACCTCTCTCTCTACACTTCTCTACACCTCTCTCTCTACACCTCTCTCTCTACACCTCTCTCTCTCTCTCTACACCTCTCTCTCTCTCTCTTTCTCTCTCTCTCTCTCTCTCTCTCTCTCTCTCTTCTCCTCTCTCAGTAAGGACACACTGTGGAACTCTCTTAAGGAACCGGACATCATCAACACCACAGAGTTTGAAGACCTGTTCTCCAAGACCACCACACAGACCAAGAGAAAACCTCTGGCAGAGGCATATGAGAAGAAAGCCAAGGCCAAGAAGGTACAGTAATGCACCTCTCTGATTCAGGG
>CM042411.1:27651067-27671067 GCA_023634145.1 Thymallus thymallus | reverse complement strand
ATTATTTCTATATTATCTGTCTCTCTGCGTTGTTGTGAAGGGCCTGTAAGTAAACATTTCACTGTTAGTCTACACCTGTTGTTTACCAAGCATGTGACAAATATGATTTGATTTGATTGCGAGTGTAGGAGCAAGGTGGAAAGTAAAAGCAGGAAGTGTACCAATCAATATGTGCTGTGATTGGTTCAACTCAACTGACATCACAAAATATACATTTCACTGCATGAGCCACATCAGTTAGCATCATTTGAATGAAAATGCTACTTTACCATGAAAATGATTGCATCACAGTACCAGGCGACGCAAGAAAAATCAAATGTATAATAAAGCATTCCATGCATCCTCACATTTGTATACTTACTGTATCTAAGATACACCACATGATCAAAAGTATGTGGACACCTGCTTGTCGAACATCTCATTCCAAAATCATAGGCATTAATAAGGAGTTGATCCCCTCCTTTGCTGCTATAACAGCCTCGACTCTTCAGGAAAGGCTTTCCACTAGATGTTGGAACATTGCTCTAAGGACTTGCTTCCATTCAGCCTCAAGAGCATTAGTGAGGTCAGGCACGGATGTTGGGCGATTAGGCCTGGCTCGCAGTCGGCGTTCCAATTCCTCCCGAAGGTGTTAGATGTGGTTGAGGTCAGGGCTCTGTGCAGGCCAGTCATGTTCTTCCACAACGATCTCGACAAACCCTTTCTGTATGGACCTCACTTTGTGCACAGGGGCATTGTCATGCTGAAACAGGAAAGGGCCTTCCCCAAACTGTTGACACAAAGTTGGAAGCACAGAATCGTCTAGAATGTCATTGTATGATGTAGCGTTAAGATTTCCCTTCACTGGAACTAAGGGGCTCCTAGAAATTTCCACTTCATAATAACAGCACTTACAGTTGACTTGGGCAGCTCTAGCAGGGCAGAAATGTGTTGGAAAGGTGGCATCCTATAACGGCGCCACGTTGAAAGTCACTGAGCTCTTCAGCAAGGTCATTCTACTGCCAATGTTTGTCTATGGAGATTGCATGGCTGTGTGCTCGATTTTATTCACCTGTCAGCAACGGCTGTGGCTGAAATAGCCAAATCTACTAATTTGAAGGTGTTCCCACATACTTTTTTTTATATATGGTGTAGCTTACTATTCATAATAGATTGGATAGTCATAATTTAGGCTAATAATATAACCAATTTACTGTTCAATTCAGCGCCTATACCTTTGGGGAGTTTTATAAACACATTTCATGCATTTCTACTTCACTTGATATGACTGGAGACATTAGCAGAATCATGTTTAATATGACAAAAAGGACAGGGTAGCCTACTGCTGACACTGACAAACAGATCAATAAAACCAACGTTTTCCGATCCATATAATCGGCCTACGTGAATGGAAGACACAAATACAATGTGGCACTGACCCAACGATTAAGACAGTAAATATGCACACCAGAGATATGGCCGATGCTCTCTGGCCTTTTTTGAAAGATTATATTTATTTCTGTATTGGCTAATTAGGCTCTATAATTTGGGCAAATGTAATTCAATTTACTTTAGGGAAAGCTTAAAGCTTAAACGGTTATGACTGTCTTCGTCCAAAACCGTTAAACGGTTAAACGGTTATATGGTAATTGTACCAGCCATAAACTCTAATGTAGGAAATTCTTCCTGTCACCTGTGTTGTCTCTAGGTTCCTGTATGAGTTGTCTCAGATACCAGACTTCCCAGGCAGAGCTTCATGTATCTTCTTCCAGTCTGTCTTCATAGACGGGATCACCTCCGTACAGCGCAAGGTTGACATCGTCTCTCGCGTCTGCAAGGTAATAATGAACATTAAGAGATTCCAATTCCTACCAGATGAATTAATTATTATACTTTTTTTTACTTAACCTTTATTTAACTAGGCAAGTCAGTTAGGAACAAATTCTTCTTTACAATGACGGCCTACCGGTGAACAGTGGTTCAGGAGCAGAACAACAGATTTTTTTTCCCTTGTCAGCTCGGGGATTCAATCCAGCAACCTTTCGGTTACAGGCCCAACGCCCTAACCACTAGGATACCTGCCGCCCCAAATTGAGGCGCTTGCTGTGCTCGCTTAAAGGACATTCAAGCCTGTGTCAGGCCTCATTTCCATGGTCTTTTTCGGTGGTCCGGCAACAGAGTAACCGCAGGAAGCGTGTGTACTGTATATCACATTGTCATAAGGTTCAAAAGAGTCTCTTGTGTTCTGAAGTGCAGTCAAAACTATATTAGTTACCAAGAGGTTGGTATCTCTGAGTCTAGGATCTGTTGGAGACATCCAGTGTGAGGGAGGTGATGGGTCTGGTTCTAGCCCTTGGGAACCACATGAATGGGGGCAACAGGACCAGAGGACAGGCTGACGGCTTCGGACTGGAGATCCTTCCCAAACTAAAGGACGTCAAGAGCAGGGTAAGGAAATCTCCACAGTATTGTAGTGACCTTAGTACCGCTTCTAAAAACCTTGTCAAAAGGGTTCAAACCCCTTAGTATAATGGCTAAAGTGTTGGACTGACCATCACAGTTAAGAGCAGGGTCTGGACTATGTTACAGGATAGTTTACAATCAGATTAGTGTATAATGTAACCCAGTATACATACAGTACCAGTCAAAAGTTTGGACACACCCACTCATTACAGGGTTTTTCTTTATTTTTACTATTTTTTATTTTCTACATTGTAGAATAATAGTGAAGACATCAAAACTATGAAATAACACATATGGAATCATGTAGTAACCAAAAAAGTGTTGAACAAATCAACATATATTTTATATTTGAGATTCTTCAAAGTAGCCACCCTTTGGCTTGATGACAGCAAACCCTTGCCATTCTCTCAACTAGCTTCATGAGGTAGTAACCTGGAATGCATTTCAATTAACAGGTGTGCCTTGTTAAAAGTGAATTTGTGGAATTTCTTTCATTCCTTCTTAATGCGTTTGAGCCAATCAGTTGTGTTGTGACAAGGTAGAGGTGGTATACAGAAGATAGCCCTATTTGGTAAAAGACCAAGTCCATATTATGGCATGAACAGCTTAACTAAGCAAAGAGAAACAACAGTCCATCATTACTTTAAGACATGAAGGTCTGTCAATTCAGAAAACTTCAAGAACTTTGAACGTTTCTTTAAGTGCAGTCGCAAAAACCATCAAGCACTATGATGAAACTGGCTCTCATGAGGACCGCCACAGGAAAGGAAGACCCAGAGTTAACTCTGCTGCAGAGGATAAGTTGATTAGAGTTAACTGCACCTCAGAAATTGCAGCCCAAATAAATGCTTCACAGAGTGTAAGTAACAGACACATCTCAACATCAACTGTTCAGAGGAGACTGTGTGAATCAGGCCTTCATAGTAGAATTGCTGCAAAGAAACCACTACTAAAGGACACCAATAAGAAGAAGAGACTTGCTTGGGCGAAGAAACACGAGCAATGGACCGGTGGAAATCTGTCTTTTGGTCTGATGAATCCAAATGAGAGATTTTTGGTTCCAACCGCCATGTCTTTGTGAGACGTAGAGTAGATGAACGGATGATCTCCGCATGTGTGGTTCCCACCGTGAAGCATGGAGGAGGAGGTGTGATGGTGTCGGGTTGCTTTGCTGTCGAGTTGCAAAGCTGTCATCAATACAAAGGGTGGCTACTTTGAAAAATATAAAATATATTTGGAAACCAACAACGATAACTCTTTTTTGGTTAAATCATTATTACATATGTTTTATTTCATAGTTTTGATGTCTTCACTATGATTCTACAATGTAGAGAATAGTAAAAATAATGAAAAACCCTTGAAGGAGTAGGTGCGTCCACACTGCTACTTTACATACCAAGGTTATATTATTAGTTAGTCTTGTACACATTCATAGCTAAAAGCTGAAACTCTAGCACCACCGTCACCAAACCTGTCCCTCCCCAGTACCATCCAACAGCATTATGAAGACAGACACATTTCTTTTGATTATGTGCATTGTATTATTTAGCATTATGTTTGATATTGTTTAGACATCTTCTTTCTTCTGTTCAGGACAATGGTATCAGTCTGGTCGACTACGTGGTATCATACTATCTCCGCAACCTGGATGAGGTAATGGTATCAGTCTGGTCGACTAAGTGGTATCATACTATCTCCGCAACCTGGATGAGGTAATGGTATCAGTCTGGTCGACTATGTGGTATCATACTATCTCCGCAACCTGGATGAGGTAATGGTATCAGTCTGGTCGACTACGTGGTATCATACTATCTCCGCAACCTGGATGAGGTAATGGTATCAGTCTGGTCGACTACGTGGTATCATACTATCTCCGCAACCTGGATGAGGTAATGGTATCAGTCTGGTCGACTATGTGGTATCATACTATCTCTGCAACATGAATGAGGTCATGTCACTTTATTGTGATAAACGTTTTACACAAAGTTGGTCTATGGTGGCTTGGTGTTGTTGTCACTGGTGTTGTTGTTGTTGATGTTGTTGTTGTCACTGGTGTTGTTGATGATGTTGTTGTCACTGGTGTTGATGTTGTCACTGGTGTTGTTGATGTTGTTGTCACTGGTGTTATTGTTGTTGTTGTTGTCACTGGTGTTGTTGATGTTGTCACTGTTGTTGTTGTTGTCACTCTGATGTTGTTGTCTATGATGTTGTTGTTGTCTCTGATGTTGTTGTCTCTGATGTTGTTGTTGTCACTGATGTTGTTGTTGTCTCTGATGTTGTTGTTTTCACTCTGATGTTGTTGTTGTCACTCTGATTTTATTGTTGATGTTGTTGTTGTTGTTTACCTCCAGAACGCTGGGACAGAGAGAAGTGTGTTTCCTCTCCCTGAGCCTCAGGATGTGTTCCTGTCAGCCCAGGTCAAGTTTGAAGACATCGCCAAGGAGCTGAGGCAGCTGAGACGGGACCTGACAGGTGGTACAATCATAATACATAATTCATTATTGATTGGATTATATAGCCCTTTTCCAGGCATTCAACTCACTATTGTAAGAGAGAAATTCACCTCATCCACCACCAATGGTGAGAGTTACTGTCTTGTCCCATCACTGCAACTCCCGTACAGAGGCGAAGGTCGAGAGCCGTGTGTCCTCAAAACCGATTCACAGTGCACTCAGCTTCAGAACAAAAGCTTTCCTCTCCTCTTCCTCGTCTTCCTCATCCTCTTCCTACTTTATTTTCTTTATTCCACCTCAGTCATTCTAGAATGTCTTTAAGTGTGCCCATATTGCAGCCAACCAGCCCCAACTATGGTCGTGCTGAGGACAATGTATGGCTCACTCGCTCTACCATTGTGTGTGTATGTTTGCATGCATGTGTGCTTGGAGATTTCTCAGGTTACCGTTTATGTGCATGCTTGTGTGAGCACACGTGTAAGTCTGCATGTGTGTCGTGGGGAGACTTCTTGGAGTCTCTCTTGGAGTCTCTCTGATACTCCCCTGGCGCCTTTTAGATACAGCTCTTATCCTGCCCATCAGATCTGTCTCTGTGTTGTGCCTCCTTCTCCTCATCTTCCTCCTCTTCCACCTCCTCCTCCTCCTCCTGTTCCTCCTCTTCCTCCTCCTCCTCTTCCACCTCCTCCTCCTCCTCTTCCACCTCCTCCTCCAGCTCCGATGTGTCTTTGTGTGACTGGACTGTATGTCGCCAGCCGAGTGGCTTCACATCACTGCTCTGTCCGTATGTAATCTGAGGGGGGTAGTCCTTATCAATCCTAACAGACTGCCCTACACACACACACACACACACACACACACATACACACACATGCAAGCACAAACACATACACACAAGGCATGCACACACACGCACACATACGCACACACACGGAACACCCTACACACACCCCCCTTATCTTCTGTTTGGGGCTCTGCAGAGATACTGAGAAGCAGGGTAGAATATCACCAAGCCTCCCCTGTGGGCCCCAGATGTGTGTCACAGATTCCTCTCTATACCTCTCAACACAACTAGGTCTTTTCACTGAGACGCCCAACCACTGTGACATCTCTCCATCTATCTCAGGATCCTTTTGTCCTGCTGCTTGAACCTCCCTCATGCCTGGATTGAACCGTGCTTTTGTTTTGCTTCGATTTGCTTTGGTTAGTTTGTGTGTGTGTGTGTGTGTGTGTGTGTGTGTGTGTGTGTGTGTGTGTGTGTGTGTGTGTGTGTGTGTGTGTGTGTGTGTGTGTGTGTGTGTGTGTGTGTGTGTGTGTGTGTTACCCTCTCTCCTCTACCCTGTGGTATTGTTGTTGGACAGTGGTTTTGGTGGTGGTGTTTATACCAGAGCGTTATGCTGGGAAATAGTAACTGCCATAGCAAGCAAATTACTCACTTTGTGTGGGTGTGTGCCCATGCAAAATACATTTTGAATGTAGTTGTTATATTTTCCTGAAGGAGTTTCCATTATGTGTCATAACAACCCTCACTGAGCATGTCAAATCCCTAGGTTGTAGAATAAAAACTGTTCCTTGGTCAGGACGGAAATCACATCTTTATGTTAGCACTGATTGGTCACACAGGTCAAGAGCTCTAAGAGGGACTGCCCTATCACAGAAGAGATGTAACCTGAAACAAACCACCCAAAAACACAACTCAAAAAGTGGGTTTGATTTAGTCTCATTTTGCCACGTTGGCTGTGTGTAGAGGCTACGTTGGTTTTGCTGTGCCAAACAGTTGCTGCACTACTGTGCCATAGTTACAGTACACTTTTAATGTCAAGTAGGCCGGTGGCCTCTGTTTACCTGAGACTGAATGACCCTCTTCAAGTCTTAAAAGAACAAACTCCTCTCCAGCACAAAAGAGAGAAAAACAAACAAAGCAAAGAACGACTCGCCACAATGAAGATACCCGCCTACACAGTTTACACAAATCCTGAATGAAAACAGTATTCTTTGAAATGTTATCTGGGTGAGGATGATGGAGTGTGGCGTGGGGGACAGGAGGGGGGGTGGTGTGTTAGTGTGACTCCCAGCAGGCTGTATTATGACTAGGCCTGTAGACTGGCTCCTCTGGGTCCTGTGATGCCCTGATTGGACGTACAGTGAGCCAGAGGGAACAAACAGAACAGGGAAAGGGAGAGAGAGAGAGAGAGAGAGAGAAAGAGAGAGAAAGAGAAAGAGAGGGAGGGAGGGAGGGAGAGAGAGAGAGAGAGAGAGAGAGAGAGAGAGAGAGAGAGAGAGAGAGAGAGAGAGAGAGAGAGAGAGAGAGAGAGAGAGAGAGAGAGAGAGAGAGAGAGAGAGAGAGAGAGAGAGAGAGAAGGAGAGAGAGAGAGAGATCGGCTGCCGCCATCTGTATGTGCATCGGTGCATCTAAAGAGTTGTTATCGAAAGGGAAACCACAACGATAACCTTTGCCTCTTGTACAGGTGGAGCTGACTGAAGCTACCTCTCTGCATGTCTGCATGTCTGTCTGTCTCCTGCCTGCCTGTCTGTGTGAGTTTGGAAAAAGTGTAAGAGAGAAGTCTAACAATATAGGTTTTCCTGTTTTTCCAGTGTGTGAGAAAGATGTTCAGAAGGTGTGCTCCAGCTCTCCAGACGAACACCTCCAGCCATTTAAGGACAAGATGGAGGCGTTCATTCTGATTGGTGAGTGGCCTATAGCACTGCACAATAATGAGGACAACAACAGTAGTCCCCAGTAGTTAGTAGTATAGTGACACAACAACAGTAGTTAGTAGTATAGTGACACAACAACAGTAGTTAGTAGTATAGTGACACAACAACAGTAGTTAGTAGTATAGTGACACAACAACAGTAGTTAGTAGTATAGTGACACAACAACAGTAGTTAGTAGTATAGTGACACAACAACATAGATGTCAAAAAGTATATTTGAGCTGTCTCAGATACATGTAAATCATTGAACATCTCTCAGCCTTGATCTACCAACCAACTTTCCACAAGAGTTTGTTCAGTCAACTACTTATCTTCTCAAGCTTCCATTGTACAAAGCCTTCTTCATAAACAGTAAGGCTTCATGTACCAGGGTGCTCCACAATGACAGCATCTCAACATGCCTCCTGGTGCCCATTCGTTACCATTGTTTTTCCTGCCCTCTCTCTCTCTCTCTCTCTCTCTCTCTCTCTCTCTCTCTCTCTCTCTCTCTCTCTCTCTCTCTCTCTCTCTCTCCTCACGTTGCTTCTACCATAATCATTCAGTTGTCTCTAGCTCTCAGATAAGGACGCGTACATCCTCTTGCCATGGCAAATTTCTTATCTGTCTTTTTTTAGGGGCTAGATTTGGGTCTGAGGGAAAGATAGACAACTTACGGTAAAGTTCAGAGGCTAGACAAACCGATAGGGATCAGGCAGCGCGTACTGGGACTGTAGAGAGACAGACAGGAGGAACGTTTGGTGGGAGAAAGTGTTCAGCATGGCTCTAAGAAGTCTTTGGATATAAATAGAGTCATAGATCATTATAGAAACGCAGAAGGACAGGCTTGTCATGATAAAGGCATAACAATATGGCAGCAAAACAGCACCTTTGCGGGAGAATTGCATGTAGAAGAAAAAGGTTGGCACTTGCATTTGTCAAGACCATTGTACAGTACAAGGGGTTCTCAGTGCTTGTCTTTGCATGCTGTTGTATGTAGAGGAAAGAAGATTATGTTCATTTAAATGATATACAATTGTGCATATTTCATTTGCAGCACATAAAGAGCAAGATGAAGTGGATGCCCAGTTGATGTTTGCACAAAAAAGGTTTGAAAACACACCTCTTCTCTCTTTCTACATACCCTCTTTGTAGTATAACAACAAGATGATACTGGTGTCGACAGTAATTCAATTATTATACAAGAGATTCACTGGACCTGAAGTTCTAACACCATCTTCCCTATCTCTGTCCATTCCTCAGCTTCCATGAGCTGGTGAC
Organism: Thymallus thymallus; assembly: GCA_023634145.1. Taxonomy (NCBI): domain Eukaryota; kingdom Metazoa; phylum Chordata; class Actinopteri; order Salmoniformes; family Salmonidae; genus Thymallus; species Thymallus thymallus. Next base: position 27,662,201 of record CM042411.1, on the reverse strand, counting down.
GTTCTTAGGGCTGAAGCCCAAGGCAGGAGAGACCGAGGTGGCGACAGGTCACTTCTTCATGCTGTGGTTTGAGTTCTGTACCGACTTCAAGACCAGGTGGAAGAAAGAGAACAAGAATATATCTAAAGAGAGGTGTGTGTTTGTGTGTGTTTTTGTGTGTTTGTGTGTGTGTGCGTAAAAGAGGTTGTTTGGAACCACGCTTGTGTAATGCATCCTTGCCTGAGAACTGATGACTTGCGTCAGTGTCCCAAGCTCAGTCTTGAGGCGTGCAAAAGACCCGGGTTCGAACCCTGGTCAGTTACGGCTACAAACACAGTGAACTAGAATAATTAAATTCCCACAGGGATCACTGACACGTGCTGAAAACATATGCATTCACTGTAAGTCACTTGATAAAACCATCTAAGTGGCATGCAATATATATTACTTGGATTTGACTGTGTATTATTTTACTTATAAAACTATTGACTAAATCAGAAAGATGGCTACAGTATCTTAGATGGGTGACATCCCACAGAGACGCTGCCAGTCTACGGAGTGACTGAGGGTTGAGTAACACTGTTTTACATGTTAGTCATTTATCTCTCCTATCCAGAGCGACTTATAGTAGTGAGTGCATGCATTTTCATACTGGTCCCTTGTGGAAGTCAAACCCACAACCCTGTTAGCTACACAGGACCAGACTGTCTGTCTGAACATTGTGATTCTGTGAGAAACATTGTTCTAAAACTTCTTTTGGATCTCCTGTATGTTACTGGATCTGAGGCTGATGTGAACTTGTCTTCTGGGGGCCGTATGTATCAGTTGTCTCAGAGTTCTGATTTAGGATCAGTTTAGATCACAGTGCCTAAGATTACATGGGCAGGGGGGTGGGGTGGGCAGATCCTAGATCAGCACTCTCACTATGAAACTGATGTGAACCAGTACCCTGCTTGTTTTCCGTCCTCCTGTTCTTCTCCCAGACTGAAAGAGGCTCAGCTGTCGGTGAGGAAGATTACAGCAGACAAGAAGGTGGAGACTAGGAAGATCAATCCTAACAGTCTGGTGAGAACAACATAACTTAAACTTAAGATAGACATACAGTCAGTAGTGCAGCTTTGGTTTTAGAAGTGGAGGGGACTATTTTATTTTTTCGGTAGGATAAACACTCCAAACAGCCGACCCGCGTCCGCATGGTGCAATTTCAGAATGTGGGGGGGATATGTCCCTCCCGTCACCAGTGAAAATGCCCCTGCATATAGTATAGAGCTCTGAGTACCACTATCAATCAAATCTGACCAACCCTAACAGTCTGGTGAGGCTCAGGGCAACACTACCACAATAAAAAATGGTCAATGACGTAGACGTTGGTTATTTCCGTGCATTACTTAAGCAATAAAGCATGAGGTGGTGCGGTATATGGCCAATATACCACGGCTAATGGCTGTTCTTAGGCACAACGTAACCTGCGGTATATGGTCCAATATAACACGGCTGTCAGCCAATCAGAATTCAGGGCTCGAACCACCCAGTTTATAAAGAGAAATAATATACACTCAAGAATGCTTTCAAGCCAATGAGAAACGTCTGTTCAACAATGCTGTGCTATAAAGATATAAATTACACCCTAACAGTCTGGTGAGAGTATAGAGATAAACACTGTGGACAGAACATTAGGAACACCTTCCTAATATTGAGTTGCACCCCCTTTTGCCCTCAGAGCTCAATTCGTTGTGGCATGGACTCTACAAGGTGTCAAAAGCGTGTCACAGGGATACTGGCCCATGTTGACTCCAATGCTTCCCATAGTTGTGTCAAGTTGGCTGGATGTCCTTTGGGTGGTGGAACATTCCTGATACACACGGGAAGCTGTTGAGCGTGAAAAACCCATCAGCGTTGTAGCTCTTGACACAAACCTGTGCACCTACTACCATACCACATTCAAAGGCACTTAAAATATTTAGTCTTGCCCTTTCACCCTCTGAATGGCACACATACACCATGCCTCAATTGTCTCAAGGCTATACTGATTGAAGTGGATTTAAAAAATGTATTGGTCACATACACGTGTTAAGCAGATGTAGCGAATAACACTCAGTGTACATAGAGATACAGTATATTACAGTTATGTAATTCTATGGGTTTAAAGCAACACTACCACAGCACTGCACAGTCCAATAGATAGGATGAGAATCAATCATCTATCATGCTAACCAGGTTGAGGCTAGGTTATAAGCATAATCCATTTTATAGGTTTGGATTCAGGCTCAACGAAACAGTGTTTACAGGAAATATTATATTTTTGATCTATCACAGGAACTTGGGTTTGATTGAATAATTGAATTACTGTAACAACTCTTCCACTGGGCCTCAAAAGTGTGATAGGCTCCTCCCCCTATGGGCTGTTCTGGCTCAGACAAGGCATACTTATTTAATACTTGGACAGGGCTTACTTAACGACTTACTTGGACAAGGCTTACTTAATAACTTACTTGGACAGGGCATATTGAAAGACTTACTTGGACAAGGCTTACTTAAAGACTTAGTTGGACAAGGCTTACTTATTGACTTAGTTGGACAAGGCATACTTAATGACTTACTTGGACAAGGCTTACTTAATTATTTACTTGGACAAGGCATACTTGACGACTTACTTGGACAAGGCTTACTTAATGACTCAGTTGGAAAAGGCATACTTAATGACTTACTTGAACAAGGTATACTTAATGACTTACTTGGATAAGGTTTACTTATTGACTAACTTGGACAGGGCTTACATAATGACTTACTTGGACACAGCTTACTTAATGACTTACTTGGACACAGCTTACTTAATGACTTACTTGTATAAGGCTTACTTGTACAAGGCTTACTTATTGACTTAGTTGGACACGCATACTTCGACAAGGCTTACTTATTGGCTAAGTTGGACAAGGCATATGTAATGGCTAAGTTGGACAAGGCATATGTAATGACTTACTTGGCCTCAAATGCCAGTACAGTACAGTATGTGGAGACAGTTTGCTTACTGCCCCTTTTCTCTGCCCCACAGAAAGAGAGACTGCGCCAGAAAGAAGCAAACATGGTGGCCACAAGCTGAGAGACAGAACAGAGAATTGACTAATGAGAAGAGTGATGTGTGAGGGGAGTGGTGACTTCTCCCACCCTCTCCCGTCTCCGCCCCTTAGCCACCCACACAGGGTGATCAGGATCATACCAGTCTCTGCTCCTGCCCACCCTCTTATGGACCAAGCCTGGAATACTGTACTGTCCTCGCTGGACCCCTCATACTATGGTTCAGCGGTGTCAAAGTTGCATTCACTGACCAATAGGATGATGATTTTTGATTCTGCACGACATCCTAGCACTTCCCTGTTTGTCTTATTAATCAGTTATTAGACTATGTATCTAGATTGTATGGTAAACTTTTTCAATGAAATATAGATTTGATCACGCAGATTTGAAATTCACTATCAGAAGTTGTTTGATACATTTCCACTGTCAATCATATTAATGTAAATATATATTTATAATCTATGTACCGTATCTTGCCATCAGTCTCCAACCCAGTTCGACAAGGTGTACAAATGAGTTTATTCAACAACCACTTTATATACACGAATAATACAATAGCAAAAACATTAAGTTACTTCTAACAGTGCAAGTTTAAAAAGAAAAGCCAATACTCATTGACACCACACTCATCTAGCGCTCCTGAAGTGACCGCATCCACCAACTCATATTCCACACAGTGGAAACTATTTGCTCTCATAACGGTTTACAAAAAGAGTATGTCAAATTCGAACACAGTGGCTTTTTCGCCTTATTTTAAATGCCAAACATCCTCAAATCTTCTGGTTTCCACAGTGATACTGTTATATTTGTATTAGGCGCAAACCAGCAATATCATTAAAAAACAATTACGCTCGTAGCTATAAGCCATTTACAATGTGCCAAACCAGTCATTATAGTCCCATACATTACACTGGGGAGTCTGTTGGGGTTGGCATAGCTAACAGTTTTGGAAAGGTTTTGAAGAGTTCCATCCCTTGGTTTGGTTGTCTTTTGATCTCCCCTTTTAGGATTAAGATTGGACACTGTCGCTCATGCATATTCGTTTTTTACAATGAAAGCACGTGTAATTGTATCGCTCCCTCTATGGATTTAAATTCTTCCCGTGGAAAGCAAACCAACAAAGACTGTCCATCTGTGGCTTTAACTAGGCCTAATCCAGGTCTATGGAAGCGCAGCGGCACGTCTTTACGCGCTGGACCCGTTTCTTCCGGGTTCTGGGTGACTGCCCGGGACAAATGAGGGTATAGGTGACGGTGGTGAATGTTTTCGGCTTACAGGTGGAACACGATTGGAAAGCCCCGTCATCTTCGTAGATGTGTCGGGGGATGTAGAAGGAGTTACACTGCCCGTAACAGAAGCGATTGATTATAGTGCGGCTGAGGCATCCTTCCTCGTGGATCGTCTGTTTCAGCGGCTGCGTCTTGCACCAGTCAAGTTTGAGGTACCGGCGCTCGGTGACGTGTAGGGCTTCTTGGCTGGATTCTAGAACCTCGTCATTGGCCGTTACTGGCCCCATTTGGCGGGAGACAAATCCGTTATGTGGTGGCTGCTGCGGTGAGAGCTCAGACTCGTTGGGGCTGGAGTTGTATTTGTATGGGTTTTGAAAGGCTCCTTGGAATCCACCTACCGCTGCGCTCCTTAGCGGACAGAATAGTAGTCCCAACACCAAGGCCGAGGCAAAGACTGTTGACGTCTTCATCCTTATCTATAGAATATGAAATGATTACATTTAAAGCCGTCATGGAAATCAACAAAGAACAAATTACGCATAACTTTCACGCAAGGTATACGCAGTAATGTCATACCAAATATTTTTTCCACGAGGTCAGAGTTTACAGTTACCAGAATAATTTAAACAATATTTGGTAGAGCAAGAATGTTAAACAGTGACTCACCTGCGTCCTACACAAACTCGACACGACAGATGCACTCCTGGTTTAGACTGAAGATAAAAGATTAAATAAAATTATTCCTGTATGATCTTTTCTTGGAAAAGACAAAACAAACTGCTGTCTAGCTGTACGGTCTCAGATTTAAGTACAGTGGAGGGATGTACCCGCCCCTCCAACGCCCATCGTCCTCAAAGTAAAAACGTAAAACGAACTCAAACCTGGGAAACTTGCAGAGTAATAATTTTATAGTAACAGAAAATCAGAAAGAAAAAAACCGCGAGTTATGGCATAAGCCAAAAACGCAAAACCATAGCAACTTGATTAAATACAGTCTATCAAACAGCAGCATATTTTGATTTGATAAAAACCGAGACAAAATTCAGCTTCATAGGCTGGTCCAATATTACTGAATTGTATGCCACAGTGGACCACAGGCACAAAAATAACTCAAGCCGAGTAACAATTATTTTGATAAATTGAAAGCTGAAAATATCAGAGTATAATTTCTTACAGAAGTTGTGCATATCAATATACATATTACTGTATCTAACATAATTAGCAGGCTATTTGTAGCTCAAAATGTCATGGTGAAAAAGTTAATTTAGAGAACACTCCCAATACTTTTGATTTAAAAATGGTTATATATACTATAGTTTGAGATGTGACATCAACATGGTGGGGCGATAATGTTAAATCAGCAGTGTGTGTTTAAGTGGATGTTCTATAGTCTTCCTCCTCTTCTGGGTAGTGGGGAACAGACTTCTTGGCCACAACATTGTCCAGCCTCTGACCCATCAGGTAGGGGTTATTGACACTCTGGAATGAAAGAAAGAGGGACACTTTTTTTTTGAGCAAATATGACATCTGGTTGTTGTGCTGGGGTTAATCTTTTTAGGACATTCTTCTTGAAAAAGGTGTTGATAAAGAGGTAAGCTATAGGTGTTTGATCATTGATGCAGAAAAATGAAAGACCATGTAGTCAGGATTCAAAATGTACATTGGTCAGTCAACATGCAACTTAAGCCAGCAAAGTGAGTTTAAAAGTGCATTATCCCCTTCAGGGGATAACAACTCAATGGTGGTGATGTGGTTTGGTTTCACAGAGACAATTTCTACAAAAAGCTTAAACAAAAAAATGTGAGGAAAACAGAAGATGCGGTTATAACCCTGTCTTCTTTTGGGTCCTCATTCAGTTTCTGGTACAACAGATCCTTGTTCTGAAATGACAAAGTATGTTTAGGGACAAAGAATGATGTTTCCATTGTTTTACAGCAAATGCTTTTATTTTCTGTAATCAAACACATAGCTTGAGCCTTTTTGGGTGAACAACGACATTTCCATGGTGTCCACAGATGGGGTCAGTTAATGGAAGCAGAAAAACATCTCCTAAAAAAGGGTGAGGAGATAGACTTCTTCAATAGTACAGTGTTGTAACCACTCGAGTCTAGTGGAGTAGGGTGAAGTTGCCCTTACACTGAAGGCTGTTTACCCAGTTTCCCTAGTCACAAACCCACTTAGAACATGATTACACTGCTCTGGCTGAGTCGAACAAGTGCTGATGTTTCTGGAACTCTGCTGAACTCTGTGTCCGGGACGTTCTCCAGACAACCATCTGCAGCTACAGTACAAGCAAAGAGAGGACATAGTCATGGGCCTTTGCTCAGCTCCAGCATCCTTTCTCGCCTCCTTTAAAAAAAAAAAAAGAGGTCAAAGGTAAAACAGCTGATTCAAAGGGGGTGTGGCAGATTACAAAACTCCTCCTCGAAGGACTCGGGTAGGACACGCACGACTATCCTCGTTGAAATGTTAGAGGGGAGGACAATTCCGTTCGCCAACTAACAAATTGACACTCCTCGACCACTCATTGGTTTCCGGGCCATGGAGGCGAGGGTGGAGGATGGAATTTTGGCCAAATGAGAAAAGGCCATAGACAAAGCAAACCCTAGATTAATCTGCAGCTACAACAGACTGAACAGGAAACAGCGAGTCAGGGACAAGTACTAGGAGGATTCATCCGATACATCTGCAGCTACAACAGCACACAGGGACAGAGAACCAACCACACAGAAATAAAAGGATAAAGTCTCACTGAGTGCAAGCCTGTTTCTGTTTTAGCCAACTTGATGTCTTGCAAGACAACGGTCATGGTACTGAAAGTCTGGCACCAAGCCTAAAGGAGACATCCTTGTCACAAACAATACAGCTATTTGTCTACCTGTCTTTCTTGGTGGACATGGGTTGGAAGGGTTGGGGTATCCATGGTCCTCACTGAAGTCTTTGGGGTTGTCCCCTGTCAGCTCAGCTAGGATGTTGGGGATGTTTCCGTAGGGACAGAGGTGCTGGAGCCCCTCATGGGCTCACCCTAGTGGAGGAAGCAGAACATGACAGGGAAATATATATTTTTTTGTCATTGACAGGGACAGAGACAGACATGTTTACTACAGTTTTTACATTAAAGTCATGCTCCAGAAGTTGTTTAATTTCAGCAAGTAGTTTAGAAAGTGGTGCTCAAGAGCCAAAACGGGTACCTGTTTTTTTGTGTACCATACCATCCAATTCCTACAATATGTTATGCATTTGTTGTGCTTAAACTTCCAGGACTGCGTATTTAAAATGTGATTAGCGCAAGTCAAAAGTGAAATCAATACAGGAATACAATACTAAGCCCGGATATCATTGTTATTTCTGTACATATTCCATCTCCAAACACAATCCCAAGTATAGAAACCCAAGGCCAGAAATGTTCATATAATCTCCACAATGGTACTGGAAACTAACCATTGGTGAGACATTTTCTTTCTCTGAGATGCATGCTCTCTCCCACAGAATACAGTATGTCCTCTTAATACTCTTGAACATTTGGCAGGAGCCTTGGTATAATTTAAAATAGCTTATTTGCCTGTCCACATTTACGTAGACCTGTTATTAAATTGCGTCCCAAATGGCGCCCTATTCTGGACATTACTTTTGACCATATGGGATGCCACTGAGGGATTTATCCATGGCTATGAACTCTGCACAAGACAGATCTGTGGTGTAATTACTGGTAGGGAACATTTCAAAACAGATTGAATTTAAATTTCACAATCGCAAATTGCCTGCAGCAGAGTAGAAAGTATATTTCTTAGACACACACGGACAACTCCTAGATTAGCATTATAAATCATGGACCCCACCTTCGCGTTGAATGTAGTACTCAGATACCTGGTCTGCCGTACCGGGGCTCCGGGTCGATGCCAGCCCAACGCTCATGAACACGGTTGTACTCAACCTGACCGCCGAACCCATCTCTGTCAGCAATAGGGAGATACAAATAGCGTTGCTTATAATACACATACGCCTTTATGCTATATGTTTAACGTATTTAGTAGAAAATGCAACTGAAAAAGTCGTTCAAATTATATTTCAGAGAAAGTCCATCTGACAGAACCCATCATTAACCCATAAGTAACAGTTGACTCGTAGGAAGTATGTGCAAGTCGACCATATTGTTGTTCCTTCCCATCTGTAGGCTAATAATAATAATCACACCATTCGGCCATAAGAATCGCTTTTTGTCCAAACACAGCGGGATGCCCAAATGAATGTAGACATGGGCATAACCTAGAACCCATAATAAAAAATCCATAATTACGAACGTAAGCAAAGTGTTTATTTGTAAATAATGTCTAGAAAATAAAATACATTTAATATAGCACAATAAGCCTTATAATCAAATCAACCTATATCTGGAATTAAGGCAGGCCTCTTTCCTTTTACATTTTTTTTTTTAGGTGAGCAATCGTTTACGTTAGATGCAAATATGCTACAGACGCCGCAACAGTCATCCATATCAAAGATTTAGGATACACCAATATTCAACATTTTCAGTCTTAGGCTACTTTTACACATATCGAAAAGGCCTACAATATATTAATCTGACTTTACAAATTGTTTTCCTTACCGTGCATCCTGGATGCGGGGAGGAAGAGCTAGTGATGCTAACCAGGATGCAGACCTCGCTCCAAGGTTCTTTGCCTTACCGGCTCTTGCCAAGTACAGAGAGAAAAAAAATAATAAGTGGCATCTCCGTGAATGTCATTAAACAATGTCGATAATTTAGCGCATCATTAGCAGAAAGACATGCAATAGCCCAATCTGCGGCTAAAAGTGTTCTCCATTTTCATAAATTTGACTCCAAAGAAAGTATTAAAATAGGCCTATTTATTAAAATATTTAGTTTTACAGACATATTGGCCAGGGGGGCCACATGGAATATGTACAGGGAAATAAATTAAATATTCAGTCTAGGCGGCACCAAAGATATCACAATGCCTTTACAATAAAATATGACATTGATAAGAGTTCATTTTAATCTTCAATGCAACATCATAAAAACCATGACAACTGCCATATGGGCCTTTGCATCTGATGAATAGATCTCAATCCATTTGATATTAGACTATAGAGTGGTGCGTCTCCTGCTCTTCCAGGGGGTTAGGTTCAGCTTTCCCAGACCAGACAGACCAGGAGACCAGCGGACACAGTCACCTCCCTTCAGCCTTTTGGCCGAAAAACACCCAACATTTCCCGAATCCATTCTGAGGGGGGATGGAAAGGGAATTAACTGTTAGAGGTCATAGTTCCACCTATCATAAGGGGGGCAGGACCCCACGTTGCGCTGTTTTCCTTCGTAGAAAAGAGAACATACAAAACTCATTTGACCTTTTGAGTCTCTTGCCTCCGCAGCCCTTTGTCATCACTGGGGTGGACGGAGACCTGGCCAACAGGGATGAGGGACTGGAGCCTGGTTGCCCTGGTTAAAGAAGTTGACTTCATCAAGGTGATAATGAAACATGGTCATTGTACTGCACCCAATCTGACACCAGCCCAAATTCATGTTGAACATGTTTACGTGTACCTGAGCAAAATGTGTTGCTCCTGAACAGCTGAACACCTGGGAAGGCATCCAAACCCAGGCTCTTTCTGAGGGGTCGTCTCTTCCTGCAGGGAGAGATTTCAGCATGGCCCGGGTCAGAGGGATATCTCCTCTTGCACTTGACTGGAGTCAGAGGGAGAGTCTCTTTTATAATCTCAGGAACCACACCTAGGGACAGAGACCCCATCATCATCATCATAATAAACATACTCCTTTCCACTTTTTCACCAATTTCCTCTCCATCTGCTCTAATATGATGGGTGAAAGCAATCGAGATGAAGGTTGTGAGAGTCATACCAAATGAATGGCAATTCTCTATGTAGGTATGGACCACAGCCTTGAGTTTAATGCATGTGTCCATCCCCTCTGTTCTGTGGCGAAGCAGGCTGTGGCTCGGGGGAAGCAGGCTCGGGGCAAAGACCACAGCCAGGTTACTACTAGTCATCTGGTTCTCAGCACACCTGAGTACGGGAAAGAAATGCTGAGAGGAAACAATACTAAGACCCTTTGGATCAAAGCATCTGCTAAATTGTATAATCTCAATCATGTAAACATATTTCACAGCACAGACCATGAGGTCCAAAATAGAACGGTAACTTCACTTCCAAGTATGACCTCATACTACAGCTTCTGCGAAGATGTCAGTACCTTAATGGCAGAGGAGCTAAGCTCCAAACACATTACCTGTGGGAGACCTTTGAGAGGAAGTGGAAGAAATATCTGAGGAAAGCACAGTTCCTATCAGGCAGTAGGCAGGACAGTAGCTGGGTGGCAGAGGTCCTCGCCTCTATAGTGGGCAGTAGCTGGGCCTTCAGCAGGGCAGATTGGATGTCTGGGGGGAAGAGAGGTTCTGGAAGCTCCCGACAGAACAGCTTCACTAGGCTGGCCACATCACAAGGGAGGGCTGTGGATAGGCAGGCCTCCCGGTGGTCCAGCTTGGCCTGGTTTTGGAAACTTAAGGACCTTATATTTCATATCAGTGAGAAATTTTCACAACCTTTATAGGGTTAGTGTTCCCACGCAGCCATATCCCCATGTTACAGCACGTATACGGAAGACAGAGCGACCGCCTATGCTCATTAGCTATCTAGCATGCTTCGAACACATGTGCAATGAAATTCTGCCAGAAACATGTCACTGAAAAATACTGTCGGCTGCAACTGTGATAACTGTGAAACATTTAGCATGTTTTTGTAGAGGAGTGTATAACTGATAGTATCCACTGTGAGTGTGTAAAATTATTTTGATGTGATATGAAATTAAAGGGCTT
>CM042411.1:27546067-27646067 GCA_023634145.1 Thymallus thymallus | reverse complement strand
GGGGCCTCAGTGAGCAGGGTGGGGTGCTCCTCAGGGGCCACACGCAGCTCGTTGTAGAAGGTGTGGTGCCAGATCTGGTGGAAGAAGGATGAGAGAGATGGTCAGAAACGTTTTGGAGAACAGAACACATTGTGAACACACAGTGTTACAGACCATACTGAGTCCAATAGAGAAACAGTGTTATAGACAGTACTGAGTCCAATAGAGAAACAGTGTTACAGACAGTACTGAGTCCAATAGAGAAACAGTGTTACAGACAGTACTGAGTCCAATAGAGAAACAGTGTTACAGACAGTACTGAGTCCAATAGAGAAACAGGCCTTTTTTTGTTTTATACATGTTATTATTGATGTGTTATGTGTGTTGAAATATATCCTCATATTCTTAAGTTCCATAAGGCTATTTGCATCATATTGGATAGTATCCTAAGTGTCATAAGCTTATTGTCTCTAAGTATATGTGTATCTTTAAATATGAACTTCTGCTTTTATCATCTAACCATCAATCACAAGTGTCCAATATCACTACTAGCATCTTGGATCTGGGATCCACCTTCTCCATGTCGTCCCAGTTGGTGATGATGCCGTGCTCAATTGGGTACTTCAGAGTCAGGATACCTCTCTTGCTCTGAGCCTCGTCTCCCACATAGCTGTCCTTCTGTCCCATACCCACCATCACGCCCTGTATAGAGAGAAAACAGGAGAGTTCGCAATACGCACAACACATGAATTGAACTTTACACATGGCTAGAAGTGCGTCTTATTACCAACGCAACGCTACAAACGTAAACTACACTACGTTATCTGGATATAGCCTAGTAACTTTTACGTCATGACATAAGTAAACAAACAAATCAGTTAGTAAGGGCCATACGGCTATGCGTTTTAAGTAGCATACCTGGTGACGGGGGCGTCCGACGATTGATGGGAACACAGCGCGGGGAGCGTCATCACCGGCGAACCCAGCCTTGACCAGGCCAGAGCCGTTGTCGCACACGAGGGCGGTAGTCTCGTCGTCGTCACACATGGTTGGTTTGTTTCGGATGGCTTTCTGTTGGGAGAAGAGACACAGCGGTAATACTGTGATAGACATGAATACGGTATTCACGCTAGTTTATCTATATATACATCATCGAAGTAGGTGACTGGTGAATTAATATGTTATCATATTGTGTTATATAAACAGTAGGCTACTGCACCGCGTGTTGTCATTATATAGTTTTTTATGTTGTCATAATTTCAGTATTTTAAAGTGCAAATATTTAAAATGTTCCTAGAAATAACTTTTCAAAAGTGTTGTTGAAATTACCTAGTACTCTTACTGGCCACTGATAACCTATCTTCTCCTTTTTTGTCAGAGCTGCCCTGTAAAGCCAAACAGGGACCTAGTAGAGCCCCCCACACCACTGTCTCTATTCTTAGACCTGGCCCTTGTCATTCCAAACAGCAGCCACACGGAACACTACCTCCTCCCCCCTCTCCTCATCCTCCTCAATCCTCCCCTATCTCTAACAGAGATATGTCACAGTTGAAGTAGCTTGTCTGTTGACAAGTAACAGTGGTGGCCAAGTAACTGTTGGCACAATAGTAACTCCTGTATGCTTTGAAGGGGACTGGAGAGCATGTGTTACTGTCCGTCTATTCATCCACCCAACCCCCTCTATCTATACCTCCATACCTTGTTACTGTCCATCTATCCCTCCCTGCTTCCCTCTATCTATCCTTCCGTACGCCTGTTACTGTCCCTCTCCATCCCTCTCTTCAACCAGCCTTGGCCTGACAGCTCCCTTCAGAGCATGTGTTTCTGTCCCTCCAGTCCACCTTTCCATACATCCCCCTCTCCCTCCATCCCTCCATCCCTCCGTCCCTCAATCCATTATCCTCTTGCTGTATCTTTCCATCGCTTCATCCATCCATCCCCCTCCAGCCAGCCAGCCAGCTAACCAGCAAGCCCTGGCATGACAGCTCCCTTCATTAGGAGCCCTGGCCAGTGGTCAGAGGTCTGGAGCCCTGGCGCTTCACAGCAGGCGCTCTGTTCCTCTGTCTGACCCCCTGGTTAATCCACCAGAGCCACAGGTCACTGTTCACAGGTGTTGCCACCAGCATGGCCTGTCAATCAATCACAACAAGCCTGGCTGCTGCAGACTGCTGAACTGCATCTGTCCCTCTATCTCTCTCTGTCTCTATCTCCATTCAGCTCCTTTCAGCTCTCTTTCTCTCCAGCTCTTTCTTTCCAGCTCACTTTCTCCCCAGCTCTCTTTCTTTCCAGCTCTCTTTCTCTCCAGCTCTCTTTCTTTCCAGCCCCCATTCTTTCCAGCCCTCTTTCTTTCCAGCTATCTTTCTTTCTCCACCCTTTCATCCTTCTCTAAACAATCTCAAAACACTGTTCTCTAACAGCCAATTAGTAGTAGACAGACATCCATTGTAGGCGTTAACTCTACATGTGGTGATGTACTCTCTCTTTCAACTACAGCAGTAGCTCCCGGCTGTTAAACCAAGATCCTGGCCCTTCTCGACTTTCCAAAACGACAACAACACAGCGGCACGATGCTTCTCAAGAGTAGCTGACAAAAGTGTGAATCCTTCCTACCACCACCAAGTCATCTAGCCATCCTCCTCTCCACTCTCTCTGTTGTCTTTCTGAAGTAGTGGTAGTCAAATAGTGATATACATATTCTACAGGCACAGGGCAGTACTGAGTCCAATAGAGAAACAGTGTTACAGACAGTACTGAGTCCAATAGAGAAACAGTGTTATAGACAGTACTGAGTCCAATAGAGAAACAGTGTTATAGACAGTACTGAGTCCAATAGAGAAACAGTGTTATAGACAGTACTGAGTCCAATAGAGAAACAGTGTTACAGACAGTACTGAGTCCAAAAGAGAAACAGTGTTACAGACAGTACTGAGTCCAATAGAGAAACAGTGTTACAGACAGTACTGAGTCCAATAGAGAAACAGTGTTATAGACAGTACTGAGTCCAACAGAGAAACAGTGTTACAGACAGTACTGAGTCCAATAGAGAAACAGTGTTACAGACAGTACTGAGTCCAATAGAGAAACAGTGTTATAGACAGTACTGAGTCCAATAGAGAAACAGTGTTACAGACAGTACTGAGTCCAATAGAGAAACAGTGTTATAGACAGTACTGAGTCCAACAGAGAAACAGTGTTACAGACAGTACTGAGTCCAATAGAGAAACAGTGTTACAGACAGTACTGAGTCCAATAGAGAAACAGTGTTACAGACAGTACTGAGTCCAATAGAGAAACAGTGTTATAGACAGTACTGAGTCCAATAGAGAAACAGTGTTACAGACAGTGCTGAGTCCAATTGAGAAACAGTGTTATAGACAGTACTGAGTCCAAAAGAGAAACAGTGTTACAGACAGAACAATAGCAGAGAGAAGACACTCACCAAGTTGTTCACCAAGACTGGAGTTTCCACTGGGACAAAGGGTGAGGGTGAGAGGTGTCCCTTAAATATGCCCCCTCGTCCCTGGGCGGGGGCCTGGGGCTGGGGGCCGGGGACCGGGGGCCTGGGGCCGGTGGCCGGGGGCCTGGGTCCTGGGGCCTGTGGGCGGGACCAGGAGTTCACACAAGCCCAAATAAGAGCTGTAGATAACGGTTCACTAGAAAGTGTATCCTGTGTCACTCAGGGCCTTCTTTGTGACAGGACGCCATCTAAAATGGAGTGTTGTTACCTAGGAGACGGAGGGTTCTAGTCCCGCCCCTGACTGGCTGGCTGTTACAAAAATAAGGATTGGTTGGCAGAGTGAACTGAAAGGGATTATTTCTAGATTTTTTCCATTATAGTGTTATGGTTGATTATAGTGTCATGATGAAGTAGGTGGTAACAGGTTTCTGAAGACGTGATTAGCTCAGACAAATCGTGACCATATTCAGATGCATTAAAACTGTCAAGGAATTTCTGGCCCTTCCTATTGGTTGAGCTAAAATAATGTATTGTTGTATCAGATTTGACCCATTTTGTTATTGTGTTTTAAAGGAGAGACAATTAAGGGAAAAATACATACAATTAATCTCCATGTTTTACATAATTTGCATATTGGTAATTACTAGAAATGACTAAAATATACATTGAGACTGTTGATATTTTTATTTTGAATATGAACATACGTCTCAAATAGCCTACAAGTGTTGTTGCTGAATTTGGTTATCTGTCAGGTCTGTTATCATGTTGATGAATGGCATGATTTGTTTACCCTCTCCCACACCTTTTGGCTCATAACAGACAACCAACCCATTATTTATTCACGTCAATCATGACTGACTCCCTGCTGGCTGTCATCTCATCCCAACATGGAGTGAAATATTGAAGTCACAACTTGACACAGACACTGTATTCTATTTGCATAGCATAACTGAAATGTGAAGTTTGAAATGTAGCTCCATTCACTGAAACTGTCCTCCTATCCACGGCTGAGAGACAGTCACGTTAATATGACTAAACTCAGATATGGGGTGTCTGGCATGATGGTGTAACTTTAGACCCCCTGGGGGGTCTGCCAGTAGCGTTTGTGGTGGGATAGTGTCTGTGGTGGGATAGTGTCTGTGGTGGGATAGCATCTGTGGTGGGATAGCATCTGTGGTGGGATAGCGTCTAATGGGATAGCGTCTGTCGTGGGATAGTATCTATGGTGGGATAGCATCTGTGGTGGGATAGTGCCTGTGGTGGGATAGTGTCTGTAATGGGATAGCGTCTGTGGTGGGATAACATCTGTAATGGGATAGCGTCTGTGGTGGGATAGTGTCTGTGGTGGGATAGTGTCTGTAATGGGATAGCGTCTGTGGTGGGATAGTATCTGTGGTGGGATAGTGTCTGTGGTTTAGCGTCTGTAATGGGATAGCGTCTGTGGTGGGATAGTGTCTGGGGTGGGATAGTTTCTGTGGTGGGATAATGTCTATGGTGGGATAGCGTCTGTGATGGAATAGCATCTGTTGTGGGATAGCGTCTGTGGTGGGATAGCGTCTGTGGTGGGATAGTGTCTGTGGTGGGATAGCGTCTGTGGTGGGATAGTGTCTGTGGTGGGATAGTGTCTTCAATGGGATAGTGTCTGTGGTGGGATAGTGTCTGTAATGGGATAGCGTCTGTGGTGGGATAGTGTCTGTGGTGGGATAGCGTCTGTAATGGGATAGTGTCTGTGGTGGGATAGTGTCTGTGGTGGGATAGCGTCTGTAATGGGATAGTGTCTGTGGTGGGATAGTGTCTGTAGTGGGATAGTGTCTGTGGTGGGATAGTGTCTGTGGTGGGATATCATCTGTGGTGGTATAGCGTCTGTGGTGGGATAGCGTCTGTGGTGGGATAGCGTCTGTGGTGGGATAGTGTCTGTGGTGGGATAGCGTCTGTAATGGGATAGTGTCTGTGGTGGGATAGTGTCTGTGGTGGGATAGCTTCTGTGGTGGGATAGTGTTTGTGGTGGGATAGTGTCTGTGGTGGGATAGTGTCTGTGGTGGGATAGTGTCTGTGGTGGGATAGTGTCTGTGTATATTTGCCAGCCAAGAGCCGTTGTGGTATGTTTGAGAGTAAGGACCCCGAAATATGCCAGGCAGCTGAGAGGAGGAGGGGACAAAGAGAGTGACGGAGAGTAGGAAGGGGGGTTAGAAGTTAAGAGAGCGGGGAGGGCAGTGAGAGAGAGAGACAGAAAGAGAGAGTGATAGAGAGAGAGAGAGAAAGATAGAGAGAGATGAGTGGGGGAGGGGGGATAATAGCCAGAGTCCAGACCCTCCTCTCTCTCCGTCCGCTTGGCTCAACGGGTCTTGGGTACAGCCTGTGGCAGCAGCCGGGTGGTAGCCACGTTCCGATTGGCTCACCTCTCTCCTTTTAGGGGCATGCTGGGTAACAGGTGTCGGCGGCTGCACATTGTGGTGGCTTCCAGAAGTAACGTCCTCGGCCCCAGCTCCTTATTAGTCACCTCCCTCCATCCCCCATACACTCTGGCTTTGTATCCTATCAGGAGACAGAGAGGGTTTAGTTCTTTCTATATAGAATCTTGGGCCGGTAAGGTCCAATAGGAATGCGAGGACCCCCCACCGTCACCATTTTGAACTGCGGAATTCCATTTGTAGCTGCTGTACTGTGTGTTTTGATGTTGTTGTACCTCAAAGGGAGTGTCTGTAGCTAACATACTTTACTTTGACTATTCTCAGCAAGATAACTGTTTCAAACAAAAGCTTCCTACAACTCTTCTTGTAGCTACAGTATGTTGGATAATAATAGCTGGGTTGAATACATATTGATGAATGGATGGATGGATGGATGGATGGATGGATGGATGGATGGATGGATGGATGGATGGATGAGGTATTGGAGGCATCTCCACTGACCTGACTGTGTTCCATCAGGATTATGTGACAGCATTTCTCAACTCAGTGGTTACGTCCCAAATGGGACCCTTTTCCCTATGTAGTGCACTACTTTGGACCAGAGCCCTATACCCACTTACTGGTTACTGTGCTGTGGAGAGCCTAGGGGGCTATACTTACTGGGGGTTATCACAGCAGTAGATAGATAGCCTGTGGACACAACCCTTCAGGATTCCCTGTAGTTGTACTGTAGTTGTACTGTAGTTGTACTGTAGTTGTACTGTAGTCTGGATCTTAATGAGGGATGAGAAACCATATAGAGTAAGAACAACAGACCACTGTCTGTAGGGAGGGTGGGGGGATGATCTGAACAACAGACCACTGTCTGTAGGGAGGGTGGAGGGATGATCTGAACAACAGACCACTGTCTGTAGGGAGGGTGGAGGGATGATCTGAACAACAGACCACTGTCTATAGGGAGGGTGGAGGGATGATCTGAACAACAGATCACTGTCTGTAGGGAGGGTGGGGGGATGATCTGAACAACAGATCACTGTCTGTAGGGAGGGTGGAGGGATGATCTGAACAACAGACCACTGTCTGTAGGGAGGGTGGAGGGATGATCTGAACAACAGACCACTGTCTATAGGGAGGGTGGGGGGATGATCTGAACAACAGATCACTGTCTGTTCACAGCTAGGGTCAATGTTTCGGTTTACATTTGAGAATAAAAACCGTATGAAATACCGTATGTTTGTTTTCTGTGAAATTGGGAGGCTATTCACCAAAGGACGATAATAGTGAAAATATGTCTCTGATTCATTCAGCCTTCATGTCCCTCAAAAGTTCCATCACTGACATCCATGTTGAATACTTCCTTGACAGACAAAGAGGAGATGTATCAGACATTCAACAACATGTGTTGCACACTATAAGAAGACTAACTACTTTATTTTTTACATTTACCATAAACACATAAAACATTGCATTCTAAGCAAGCAGATAACAGATAACAGATAACAGATAAACCACTCTAATAATGAAGCTAAACAAATACCATATTCAGTTACCAGCAGGCGTGGAATGGAAAAGAAAATCACTCTGAACCACCATTTTTTTACTTGTTCACGACCAGGTGACACCAAGCCCAGTGAGAGTTGGCCAGAATAATCAGAATAGGTCTGAAACAGGTCATCATTATGGGGGACCTTCTTCCTTATAAGGTAACGCAGGAGGCCCAGGATTTGTCTGCCTGTGTCTGTCTCTGACAGCTGCCTGGCCTGCCCTGTGTGTGTGTGTGTGTGTGTGTTTTGGGTTTTACTTTCCTTTGTGGGGGCAAGAAGTCCTCACAAAGATAGTAAAACAAGGAACATTCGGACAAGTGGGGACATTTCGCCGGTCACCACTAGGAAAAAGGCTATTTTAGGCTTAGGGGTTGGTTTAGAGTTAGTGTTACAATTATGGTTAGGGTTTAGTGTTAGGCGTTAGGTTCAGGTTTAGGTTTAGGGGTTTGGGGTTAAGGTTAGGGTTAGGTTTAGGGGTTAGGGAAAATAGGATTTTGAAAGGGAATTGTTTGGTCCCCACAAGGATTGTGTATGCGTTTGTGTGTGTGTGTGTGTGTGCGCATGCGTGCGTATGGCAGCAATGGTCATTACCGTAGGCAGCTGTTCTGTTGGCCTCAAATGCTTTTTAACATTAGTACGTGCCTGCTTGCCCACCTGAGGATCTGTCTTTTTCAGCCATCTATTTCCTGTGTTTGAGGGGTGAAGAATGCACCCCTCAAACACTTCACTTAAATCCTGCTGGACTGATTGCTTTAATTTGACTCCACTGACTCTTTCATACTCTTGCTTGTGTGTCACGGATCCCCCCGGTACTGCTGCTCATTCCGTGCACCAGCTCCGGTGGTCTACGTCACCGGCCTTCTAGGCGTCACCGAATTGGATTCATTACCACCAACCCTGGACTTACTCGCATTACACACACCTGGTTCCCATTCCCCCTGATTAATATGTTATATATGTGCCCTCTGTGCGCCATTGTCCTTGTCAGTTATTGTTACCATGTCCGTTGGTTCTGTGAGTACCTGTGCATTGTATCGGCTTTCATGCTACGTGTATTTGTGCACTTATTTTTTACGGCTCTCGTCCCACGGTTTATTTAGACGTTTACACCTCGCTTTTTTGTTTGGGTGGAGAAAATAAAAACCCCTATTACGTATTCCTGCACCTGTACTGAAAATACTGTACTGCACCTGTCTCCAATCCTTATGTACAGTGTGACATTGTGCCTGTTGTTTTTTCCCGTTAACGTTACGAAACGTTTTGTTAAACACACCCCGGTAATGGATGAAATGGGCTCAATGAAATGTTTTTTATTTATTTATTTTTTTAAATATAACCTCTATTT
This sequence comes from Thymallus thymallus, assembly GCA_023634145.1. Classification (NCBI taxonomy): domain Eukaryota; kingdom Metazoa; phylum Chordata; class Actinopteri; order Salmoniformes; family Salmonidae; genus Thymallus; species Thymallus thymallus. Next base: position 27,637,331 of record CM042411.1, on the reverse strand, counting down.
AACTTGGCAAGTGTCAGGCTCTGGTCATAGCCATTGGCTCCCTCTAGTATTCTATGGTCAGAGCCTGACAGGTCTAGTATATATGTTTCTATGTTGGTTTTGTGTTTGTCCCCAATTAGAGGCAGCTGCTTTGCATTGTCTCTAATTTGGGTCCATATTTCAGTCATGTGTGTTTCTGTCTTGGTGTGGATCATTGTTTGTAAGTAGGTTATGGAGAACCCACTGTGGCACGTTTGTGGTTCTTGGTGTTATTGCCAATTTTTCAGATTGTGACAGCAAGTCAGTTAAGAACAAATTCTTATTGACGGCCTGCCAAAAGGGAAAATACCTCCTGTGGGGACGGGGGCTGGGATTAAAAATAAATAAAATATAAATATAGGACCAAACACACATCACAACAAGAGACAACACAACACTACCAAAAGAGATACCTAAGACAACAGCATAGCAAGACAGTAACACATGACAACACAGCATGACAACAACATGGTAGCAACACAACATGTCAGCAGCACAAAACATGGTACAAACATTATTGGGCACAGACAACAGCACAAAGGGCAAGAAGGTAGAGACGACAATACATCACACAAAGCAGCCACAACTGTCAGTAAGAGTGTCCATGATTGAGTCTTTGAATGAAGAGATTGAGATAAAACTGTCCTGTTTGAGTGTTTGTTGCAGCTCGTTCCAGTCACTAGCTGCAGCAAACTGAAAAGACGAGCGACCCAGGGATGTGTGTGCTTTGGGGACCTTTAACAGAATGTGACTGGCAGAACGGGGGTTGTATGTGGAGGATGAGGGCTGCAGTAGATATCTCAGATAGGGGGGAGTGAGGCCTAAGAGGGTTTTATAAATAAGCATCAACCAGTGGGTCTTGTGACAGGTATACAGAGATTACCAGTTTACAGAGGAGTATAGAGTGCAGTGATGTGTCCTATAAGGAGCATTGGTGGCAAATCTGATGGCCGAATGGTAAAGAACATCTAGCCGCTCCATATATGATGTCTCCGTAATCTAGCATGGGTAGGATGGTCATCTGAATCAGGGTTAGTTTGGCAGCTGGAGTGAAAGAGGAGCGATTACGATAGAGGAAACCAAGTCTAGATTTAACTTTAGCCTGCCGCTTTGATATGTGCTGAGAGAAGGACAGGGTACCGTCTAGCCATACTCCCAAGTACTTGTATGAGGTAACTACCTCAAGATCTAAACCCTCAGAGGTAGTAATCACACCTGTGGGGAGAGGTGCATTGTTTAACACTTGATTACTACATGATTTCATATGTGTTATGTCATAGTTTTGATGTCTTCACTTTTATTCTACAATGTAAAAAACTTTGCAAATAAAGAAAAAACATTGAATAAGTAATATTCCAAACTTTTAGCCCCCAGTGTATATATACTGTATATATATACAGTTGAAGTCGGAAGTTTACATACACTTAGGTTGAAGTCTAGTTTTTCAACCACTCCACAGATTTCATGTTAACAAACTATATAGTTTTGGCAAGTCGGTTAGGACATCTACATTGTGCATGACACAAGTAGTTCTTCCAACAATTGTTTACAGACAGATTATTTCACTTATAATTCACTATATCACAATTCCAGTGGGTCAGAAGTTTACATACACTTAAGTTGACTGTGCCTTTAAACAGCTTGGAAAATTCCAGAAAATGATGTCATGGCTTTAGAAGCTTCTGATAGGCTAATTGACATAACTTGAGTCAATTGGAGATGTACCTGTGGATGTATTTCAAGGCCTACCTTCAAACTCAGTGCCTCTGCTCGACATCATGGGAAAATCAAAAGAAATCAGCCAAGACCTCAGAAAAAATGTGTAGACCTCCACAAGTCTGGTTCATCCATGGGAGCAATTTCCAAATGCCTGAAGGTACCATGTTCATCTGTACAAACAATAGTACGCAAGTATAAACACCATGGGACCAGGCAGCCGTCATACCGCTCAGGAAGGAGACACGTTCTGTCTCCTAGAGATGAACTTGGTGCGAAAAGTGCAAATCAATCCCAGAACAACAGCAAAGGACCTTGTGAAGATGCTGGAGGAAACAAGTACAAAAGTATCTATATCCACAGTGAAACAAGTCCTATATCAACATAACCTGAAAGGCCGCTCAGCAAGGAAAAAGCCACTGCTCCAAAACCCGCCATAAAAAATGTCTGATGAAACAAAAATAGAACTGTTTGGACGTAATAACCATCGTTATGTTTGGAGGAAAAAGGGGGAGGCTTGCAAGCCGAAGAACACCATCCCAACCGTGAAGCACGGGTGTGTAGGAATCATGTTGTTGGGGTGCTTTGCTGCAGGAGGGCCTGGTGCTCTTCACAAAATAGATGGCATCATGAGAAAGGAAAATTATGTGCATATATTGTAGCAACATCTCAAGACATCAGTCAGGAAGTTAAAGCTTGGTCGCAAATGGGTCTTCCAAATGGACAATGACCCCAAGCATACTTCCACAGTTTTGGCAAAATGGCTTAAGGACAACAAAGTCAAGGTATTGGAGTGGCCATCACAAAGCCCTGACCTCAATCCTATAGAAAAGTTGTGGGCAGAACTGAAAAAGTGTGTGCGAGCAAGGAGGCCTACAAACCTGACTCAGTTACATCAGTTCTGTCAGGAGGAATGGACCAAAATTCACCCAACTTATTGTGGGAAGCTTGTGGAAGGCTACCCAAAACGTTTGACCCAAGTTAAACAATTTAAAGGCAATGCTACCAAATATTAATTGAGTGTATGTAAACTTCTGACCCACTTGGAATGTGATTAAATAAATAAAAGCTGAAATAAATCATTCTCTCTATTATTATTCTGACATTTCACATTCTTAAAATAAAGTGGTGATTCTAACTGACCTAAGACAGGGAATATTTACTAGGATCAAATGTCAGGAATTGTGAAAGACTGAGTTTAAATGTATTTGGCTAAGGTGTATGTAAACTCCCGACTTCAACTGTACATATTTGAGTGAATTCTAAGAAAAAAAGTGTAATTTGACAATAAATTGAATACTTGAATTCCTACCAAAATCCCTGAACTCATTCATTATTTGTCCAGTAAGATGTTTTATGTGCTATAATTTAATCAAAATATGATGGATTTAAAACATTCAAAAAATTTAGAGTATCTTCATCCATTTATTAGAATTAAAAAATATACATATAAAAATAAATTATGACTGTTTTTATTAACATTCACAGCTCATTGGTGGACATTATTTTTGATTACCATTCAAAATGACACGTCTCTGAAAACTAGTCCATTTCTGAAGTGAAAATCAAGCTTGGAAGTATACAGTCTCTAGCTTGTGATGGTGGCCCATAGGCATTTTCATTGCATTTCATAGCTACCAACACACGTTCAGTTCACGGCAACATTTCGACTTCACACCAGTTGTTGTTGGTTGGTTGGGTGGTTGGGACTGAGAGACTCCTGCTGAGAGCAACATATCTTTTTTCTAGATATGATAAGCAGCTTATTTTCTGTTTTTCATAGAAATGTGCTTTGCATCATAAAAATGTTTAGCGGACACAAAAACAACCGCAAACATACTACTGAACTGAATGACACAGAGGGAGGAGAAAAATGGAGACTAGTCCTTGACAGTGGGGTAACTGTATTCTCAGTTGTCCCCTGTCCCTAACAATATGTGGTGGTGTGGGGGGGGGGGGGGGGGGGGGGGGTATGCCACATGCCATCTCTAACAGTTGTTGGCAGTACAGCAGTAGACAGACTGCACGTTGATCGGCATGTTAATCGAGAATTGCATTAGACATACTCCTTATATCGACGTACATATGTCACTGTAAATCACTGGCACAGACTGTAGCATCAGATGGCCATCTCTTCTCTCTGCTGTCCAAGACACCAGGAGGTTCTGTAGAGGTGATGTAAGGCTGATGATATACCGGTAGACTACTTATGAGCTCTATACTCTCTAACACTGGATTCAGATGCAGTTAGACCACTTGTTGAGTAGTGTTTAAAGAATGACTAGGTGAATTGACAGGAGCGTGAAATCATGCAATTTGAAAAAGGTAAAAATAACTTTCATTTATAGTATTCTATTTGAGTTATTTAAGTGTATTGCCTATTACAAATTAGTACCACTTCGGTAATTATGTTTTACAGCATGCTGTCATTGACAGTCATTCCATTGTGTGGTTGTGTTTTACAGTGTGCTGAAAGAGAGACCTGTGGTAGGTAGTTGGGCCTTTTGAAGGCAGATAAGTCCGTGCCAGCAGTTTGTCAGATAGTGTCAGCTCTATAAATATGTGAAGTGCTTTGGAAGTTTCCATGTCAGCGCTAACTAACCCTGTTGTTGTCATGTGCTGCTACAGGTGTGTGGGGGTTGGGGAGGGTGTGTGTGTGTGCTGGAGGAAGGGAGATTGCGTATATGTGTTTATGAGTTGCATTGCACATACAGTGAGCTCCAAAAGTATTGGGACAGTGACACATTTTTCTGCAAATTTGTTGGATGCATTTGCTGTTTGTTTTGGTAGTGTTTCAGATTATATTGTGCCAATAGAAATTTATGGTAAATAATGTATTGTGTCATTTTGGAGTCACTTTTATTGTAAAAAAGAGAATAGAATATGTGTCTAAACACAGTCAGCTCTAGGAAGAGTCTTGGTGGTTCCAAACTTCTTCCATTTAAGAATGATGGAGGCCACTGTCTTCTTTGGGACCTTCAATGCTGCAGACATTTTTTGGTACCCTTCCCAGAGATCTGTGCCTCGACACAATCCTGTCTCTGAGCTCTACGGACAATTCCTTCGACCTCATGGCTTGGTTTTTGCTCTAAAAATAAAGAGAGTAGCACACTCTGTAAATATAAACTCCCAGTAAATGATTGGATAAAACAGGATGCACCTGAGCTCAATTTCAAGTCTCATAGCAAAGGGTCTGAATACTTCTGTAAATAAGGTAATTCTGTTTTTTTATTTTTAATACATTTGCAGAAATTTCAAAAAAATCTGTTTTCACTTTGTCATTATGGGGTATTGTGTGTAGATTGATCAGGAGGAAAATGGGTAATTTAATCAATTTTAGGATAAGGTTGTAACTAAACAAATTGTGGAAAAAGTGAAGGGGTCCGAATACTTTCCGAATGCACTGTAAGTTCATTTGTCCCAATTTTGTGCAAAAAGTGCTGTAATTTCTAAACGGTTCACCCAATATGTCACATTAAAGTTGACAGTCTGCACATTAACTTCATTGTATCATTTCAAATCCAAAGTGCTGGAGTACAGAGCCAAAACATCAAAAGACATGTCCCTCTCCCAATACTTTTGGAGCTCACTGCCTACAAACACCTATTGTGAATTGTATTAATATCAACACTTATTCGTAACAGAGTAGTTTAAAACAGTGGTTCTTAACTGGTTTTGCCTGGGGACCCAACATTGACAATTGAGTCGTGATCCAGTATTATGGACTGTTGATGGTTACATTTTGTAATGTTGTATTGCAGCTGACTTCTTGGTCAGGCTTCACTTGCCAAATAGACTCCGTCTCAATGGGCTACTATTATGGTATTAAAGAAAGTCATTACACAGCCATATTAACTGAGAAAACATTTATTATCAATTCAAGAGAATAAGCCCTTTAATTAGGTGACCAGTTCAGATGATCAGATTCAGAACATGACATCGAATGATGTTGATGAACAGAAACACATACCACACATGTAATATGAATGTCCTAATTAATTAACACAAAATAATGAACATACTGAACACTAACTCATGTACCTGTTTATTTATTGTGTGGGGGGGGGGGGACTGGGGGTGTTTCTTCAGTTTGATAAGTTTATTGATGTCTGGGGTGATGGTTGACAAGGCAACTCGGAGGTCACGCTGGCTGTCCAGTTTGTTTCTGCTTTTAGTTTTCAGCAGGGCCATAGCAGAGAAGCCACTTTCACATAGATAGGTAGTGCTGAACGTTAACATGACTCTGAGAGCATGACGTGCAAAAGCAGCATACTCTCTCACTACGCGGCACCGGAACTGTGGCAGTGTCATTTCCGGGAAGCGCATGCTCAGTCCGCGATCCAAACCGACAGCTGATCCTCTTCGTTGCTTGGCAACGTGACGCTTCCCTTCTCCAGTCGAAAGGGGTCCTGTACCCAGTCTTCTTGTCTCCTGTTCTCCTCCGGGAAAGTAGTCGCAAAACTTTCCATGCAGCTTGACAAGATGCTGTTTAACGGTTGTTGTTGTTTTTTTGTCAGTGTGTCGCTGTGCGCACTGTTGATCAGATTCTACCGTTTCGTCACTGCGGATTTTCTGCAAGTGCAAAGTCAGCAACAATAAGCAGTGCAGCGCCCTAACCCCCTTCCCACAGAGGAAGAGAACTGATGAAGGCATTTATCATTCACATGACAGCAGGACACAACAGAGAGCCACTAGGTAGAAGTCACGAGGAGAATATTTTAACACAAGTGCTATCTTCTACACAAAACTCTGCCAAAAAGTTTATTATAATATGAATGTGCATTGAACTAACTGCATGATCTCTTTCTTATCTCTATTTAATTATTTATCTGACCAAGATGCTAATGGTGCTCAGTCATTGCTCATTGCTCACTTTTGCAAATGCACTTCATTCATTGGCTGAGGCGACGTTAGCAACCGCAACAAGCCCCTCCTTCCCTAACAACGGGGAACATGGCAGACGAAAAGAAAGAAAGTTACCGAACTAAACGAGTTTTTGTCAATGATATTGATACGTATTCATCTAAATGTATCGCAAAGGTAAAGTAGCAAAAATATGTATTTGTATTGGCGTTTGATGTGACGAAATATGACATAATGTAGCTGACAATGTTTTTGTTTTTGCTACTGTGTATAGTTTCTCTCAACCTGCATAGTTGGCGGCTCTTTGGAGGAGGCAGAGGAGGATGGTCCTCCTGCGGATGAGCCAACACTGCAAGATGGGACTTTTCAAATTGTTGGAACTATCTCTAACAACGAGGGGGGGAAACCCAGTTTTGCATTAGAATGTTATACAGTGAGTATAGTTAATACCCCACTATAAACTGGGTGGTTCGAGCCCTGAATGCTGATTGTCTGACAGCCGTTGGTATACCACGGGTGACAAAACATGTATTTTTACTGCTCTTATTACGTTGGTAAACAGTTTAGAATAGCAATAAGGCACCTCAGGGTTTGTGGTATATGACCAATATACCACGGCTAAGGGCTGTATCCAGGCACTCCACATTGTGTTGTGGCTAAGAACAGCCCTTAGCTGTGGTATATTGGTCCCTTTCCCTTATTTCTTAAATATACAATATTGATATAACCACACACTTAATCATTCAGCACAATGCAATGGAAGGCAGTTTACATCTGGGCCTTTCATTGATGTCTTTCCATTTCCATTCCAGTCACAGAACCGAGATAAGCTCCTGCCAAGCCTATTGGAATGTGATGTGGTGGTTTACAATATCTCAGAAAATGCAACAGCAGAGGTGATAGATGAGGCAACTTGGGCCATTTCAGGTAGGCTATGGACCAGTCCATCTGTTGGATGAAAACCATCATGATAAATTCACTCTCAGATAGGGCTGTCAGAGTTAATCAGTTAACTCAAGTTTACTTTTTAAAAAATTATTTCACTCATTTTTTTTTATTGTGATTAATCGCATTGTCTGAAAGCATTCAAAACAAACTGAAAACATCCCAAAATACATATTCTATACAGCTAAAAACAACAATGCAATGTCAGAACAAGTTGACATTGAAGTTAAAAGTGAGCTTTATCAATTTGCCTGAATTTGCAAACCATTAGTAGACAAATTCAATATGTCAATATTCTTGTAATGATTTTTGTATACAATTTTATAACAATTACAGCTCAATTAATTGTGATTAATCACAGAAGTTCCTGTGATTAACTAGATGTTACTCTCAGACTGTCATATTGTCTCAGACCTTTTGAGTTACATTGCAAATACTGGATGGCCTATAACCTGCTGTACCTACAGTAAGATGAGTTACATTGCAAATACTGGATGGCCTATAGCCTGCTGTACCTACAGTAAGATGATATCTTCTCTTCCTTTATTGCTACAGCTCTTCACTCAGATATTGAGAGTTTTGCATCTCAGAAGATGTTCATTTTGATATCATCAGTCATGACCTGGGCAATGAGCAAGCCAGCTGATCCTGTAAGTTTCTATCCAAATCTTATGTAGTCTAATTACTATATAATTCATTCAATATTCATCGTATCTTTTCTGTCTTTAGAATGACCCAGAGATTCCTCTGACAGAGGACGACTACAGGAAGAAAAGACATCATCCTAACTTCAAGGAGCACACCAACGCAGAGAAAACTGTGCTCAAACTGGGCCAAGCTGTAAGTATAATGGCCAGGGCTCGGCAAATGTCGACAACAATGTGAATAGCAACAAAAACAACCGCAAAATCAACAACTCTTTTTATTTACCATATAGAAAAAGTCGAAGCTTTCCAGTTATGTTGTGGCAGCAGGTGTTCAGTATGGAATGGGAGAAAACCTCCTTCACTACTTCTTCAAGGTACATCTGAACTAAATAACTAACATAATAACATAATTATTCTATCAAGACTTGGATGGATTGTTCTCTATCTCACTCTTTCCTCTGGCTCGACTCCTCAAGGCGTCTTGGCTGGGAGAGTTTGCAAGAGTTCCTGTTTTTGGGCCTGGCACAAATGTTATCCCTACCATTCATGTCAATGACCTTGCAGGGTTTGTATTTTTCAATGTGTCCATTACATTGTCTTGATGTTCATGTAGTGCTTATTTAAGGGCATCTGCCAGAGTTTGGGTGAACAAAAGACTCATTCTATAATATTGTCTACTTTTGTCTACAAGGGTTATTCAGAATGTAATCGACCACAAGCCAAAGACACATTATTTCCTCGCTGTGGATGATTCCAACAACACCTTTGAGGATATTGTGAAGGTAAATAGGTTAAGCCAGACAGACATCTTGTTGATCATTTCAAGTTTATTGCTAAAATTGTTGCATTTCTTTCTTTTTAAATAGATTTGTAGATCTACAAAATGGTTGGTGTTGTTTTCTGTATTCCCCCTGTCAGATAATCAGCTTTGTGCTCGGTCCAGGGAAGATGAAGAAAGTCCCCATAGAGGAGGCCTACCTCACCAAGGCTCTGACGGTCTGTCTGTTTTGATCCCAAAGAGGAGGCCTACCTCACCAAGGCTCTGACGGTCTGTCTGTTTTGATCCCAAAGAGGAGGCCTACCTCACCAAGGCTCTGACGGTCTGTCTGTTTTGATCCCAAAAAGGAGGCCTACCTCACCAATGCTCTGACGGTCTGTCTGTTTTGATCCCAAAAAGGAGGCCTACCTCACCAAGGCTCTGACGGTCTGTCTGTTTTGATCCCAAAGAGGAGGCCTACCTCACCAAGGCTCTGACAGTCTGTCTGTTTTGATCCCAAAGAGGAGGCCTACCTCACCAAGGCTCTGACAGTCTGTCTGTTTTGATCCCCCATCTCAGGTTAAGGAAAGCTAATTCAGAAATGACCGTTGTCAATTGGAGCATATCTTCACTAGCCTGGTCCCAGATCTGTTTGTGCGGTCTTGGTTGAACAGCAGTAGATTTGGGTCTGGTCAATGTTGGAGCAGCAATTTCACCTTGTTTTCCAGAACGCTGATGTGGATTACCTGAGTGTCAACCTGCGGATAGAGTCAGTCATTCTGAAGGAAACCTTCAACCTTCACTGGGTGTCGGAGGCTGGCATCATTGATAACATCAACCGGGTGGTGGAGGAATACAAGCTGTCGAGACTACTACTGGTGAGGGACCAGACCAACTACTGTATGTTTACCTCTTCTGTTCTTAGCTATGGTCTGAATGGATTTAGAAAATACAGAGAATGTGTACCATGTTTAGGCTTTTATATATATATATATATATATATATATATATATATATATATATATATATATATATATATATATAGATATATAGATTATAGATAGTATATATTATAGATTATAGATAGTGTCATTATATTATTTTCTATGATATTATATACTCATATTCAAGCCAGAAATTGTTCACATATTTTTAACATGCTCTTTTGTTTTCCCATCAGCCCATTAGAATCTGTCTCCTTGGCCCTCCAGCAGTAGGGAAGAGCAGTGTGGCAGAGAAACTGTGTAAACATTACAAACTGCACCACATTAAGCTCAAAGAGGTCATTGATGAGAAGATGCAACATCTGGTCAGTAAAAGCAAAGGCATGAACTTATCTATTGTAAAATAGGAAATCCTTCCCCCTTGTGATAGTTAAAAAGAAATGCACCCCTGTTATTTTCTGATATTACAGGTCTCTCTCTGTACTATCTATGCACTTACCCTTACAGTATCAACAGGTGTGTAAAACCATTTTGTAAAACAATATCTTACAATATGTTAATTAAGGTATTAATTTGAGTTGTCAGGAGGAGGCTGTGAATGGGGCTGAGCAGGAGGGAGAGAGTGAGGAGGCGGTCAGTAACGCTCAGGACCAACTGGTCTCTCTGAGGGACAGCATGGAGCAAAATGAAGGCATGTTAATATTCCACAGTTGTGCCATGAGTTGTTCCTGAAAGCATGTTTGTAGATTGAATTTAGACTCCGCCCCATATCTCTATCGTTTGTTTGATTTCATATTTATGAAGATGTTTGTTTTCTAATGTTTCTGAAGCATTGTTCGTGGTTTCATAAATGTCATCATTATTCTCGCAGGTCGCCTGGGCAACGGGCTTGTTTACCGTATCATGCGTGATAAGCTGAACTCAACGCCTTGTAAGAACCATGGCTTCGTCCTCGACGGCTTCCCCAAGACCTACGATCAGGCCAAGGAGATCTTCTATGGTAAACATAAATCAAATTAACATTATTTACAATTGAAACATTGAAGATATTGCAAAATACTTTACCAATAAATGATGAAAAAGAGAACATCGCCTTTACATTGGAACTACTGTTTCCCAACATCCTGCTTGGTCTCTTAAACACTGATGTTTTCCAGATGAAGACATGGAACTGGATTATCCCAGGTCCAAAATGCCTGCCTACAACAAGAAGATAATTCCTGGTAAGTAATTGTTAATATAAATGTTATACTGAATTGCACAGTGTTGTATGGCTGTCATTGATCCCCCGTCTGTCTGTTTTGCAGAGTTCATTTTTTCCCTGGAGGCATCCGATGACTTTTTGAAGGAGCGGGTTCAGAATCTTCCTGAGAGTGTGGCAGAGAATATGCACTACTCTAAAGACGAGTACCTTACCCGACTGAAGAAATATAGAAAGGCCAACGTGGAAGATGAAACGGTTCTGAACTACTTTGACGAGCTGGAGATTCACCCAGAGCACATTGGTAAGGCTGAAACACTGTAGACACTGATTTACCAATAGAGAATAAAGCCATAGATCATTTCAAAACCCTAATTTTCAACTTCATTATCAGAACCTTCGTTATCAGAACCAGTGTATGGTAGTTGTAGTAAATAGTGATTGAATAGAACTTAGCGCGTTGAGAGGAAGTCTGTCGGTCTTTAATAGTCGGATGTCTGTCTGTCAGAGGTGAACAATGCCGTCGATCCTGAATACGCCGCTGTGATGGAGAACATCACCAGGCTGGTGGGGCGTCCCAGGAACTACGGACCCACCCCTGAGGAGAGAGAGGAGATGGAGAGGAAGTCTGCAGAAGAGACAGCTCAGCGCCTGGTACTGGAGACAGCAGAGTGGAAGAGGAGGGAGGCTGAGATCGCTGCCAAGATGGACACTCAGCTAGAGGAGTGGGTAAGAGATGGGTTGCATCAGAAGCAGTATGCTATAATGGGAACAGGGTGACATTTCTCTCTCACATTACTCATTCAGATTTTGATTCCGTTTTGGAATCCTTATAGGCTCATCTCCACATTGCTTACCCCTATGCAGTCTTCTCAGGTCTCTAAACTCTTGTATACCACGGAAGAGTGGGCCAACAGTAACACTATGGAGCTGTAGTTTTTGTTTAGCCGAGCTGTACATATGTTGTGTGTGTGTCTCTAGAACCGTCACGTGACTGAGGTGAAGAGGCAGGAGCATGAGCTGCTGGAGGCTCGCTCCGTCCCCCTGAGGAACTACCTGATGAATTACGTAATGCCCTCTCTCACTAAGGGCATGATGGAGTGCTGCAAGGCCAAGCCAGACGACCCGGTAGACTTCCTGGTAATGTTATTATAATTTTTTTTTTTTTGAAAATGTTTTTATTTATAAACTTTATTAATCGCACAAAAAGAAATCAGATTTGTCACCAGCAAGAGACATACAGAAATAATATACTGTACACATGCATACATACATCAGAGACCAGTAGACAGAGCACTGATGGCTGGTGAAATAAGCAAAACCCATGTCTTCCATAGAAGCAAATGGATTCAATAGTAGTAGCCTACTGATACTCAATTATATAGGTTACACTTCACATAAATGGATGTGAATAGTTGTCAGGTACCGAAGTAGCTACAGTAAAGATGTGTCACATATTTAACGTTTTTCGTTTCTTCTAAATACTACATTTTGTGTTTATCTATTTCAGGCTGAATATCTCCTCCGGAACAATTCACAAGAATAGTGTGATGTGGTTAACATTCCAAACGTCTGTGAGACCTTGTCGCCTGGTATTATAAATGTTTCTGTGTTGATCAAGTCTACCTTGTTTATTTTCTCCACAATAAATAGAAAATTATATTCCTCTATTTTGAGGAATTATTGTAAATGATCTTTTTTTTTTTTTTTTTTTTTTAGCTACATTTATATTCTGAAGAAAATGTGTGTGCTTGCCTTTAGCTACACCGACCCTGAATGAATTGTAATCCAATTACAAACCCACAGCCAATTGGCACAGCGTGGAAACAGAGCTAGTGATTTGCTGAACAAGAAGCTCAACCGATGATTAAAACTCACAAATAAACTGCCTAAATGTAAGGAATTTGTTCTTAACTGACTTAAATAAAGGTTAAAACATTAATTTTAACCACTTTAAAATGGAATTATATATATAATTTCAAAGCACACTACATTGATTTCCCTGTCATTTAAATTCCCATTTCATAGAAAATATTACAAACTGGACTATATTTAGTAACTTACTTTGAAGAGATGGTGATTGGGTCTAAGTAGGTGTTTTAATAGTCTAAGTTCAGTGTACTTGTCAGACTCCTCCCACATGCCGCCACTTTTTTCTCAGCCTCAGAAGCATCTGCATTCACCAAACTGTGTGTGGTTATGCTTAGATATATTCTCCAGACAACTCAAACCGGTGCGCCTGGCACCTACTACCATTCAAAGGCACTTAAATATATATATTCATCCTCTGAATGGCACACATACACAATCCATGTCTCAATTGTCTCAAAGATTCTTTAACATGTCTCCTCCCCTTCATCTACACTGATTGAAATGGGTTTAACAGGTGACATCAATAAGGGATCGTAGCTTTCGCCTCGATTCACCTGGTCAGTCTATGTCATCCTAATGTTACGTACACTCAGTGTATATTTGGCCTTGCGTTTTAGGTTATTGTCCTATTGAAATATGAATGTGTCTCCCAGTGTCTGTTGGAAAGCAGACTGAACCAGGTTTTCCTCTAGGATTTTGCCTGTGTGTTTTGCCTGTGACAAGCATACCCATAACATGATGCATGTTTTTTTTATGAAATTTTTTTATGAAATTTCCCCCCCGGGGGATCAATAAAGTACCTATCTATCTATCTATCTATCTATGCAGCCACCGCCATGCTTGAAAATATGAAGAGTGGTACTCAGTGATGAGTTGTGTTGGATTTGCCCCAAAGCTAACTCTTTGTATTCAGGACATAAAGTTCCTTTTTTTGCCACATTTTTTGCAGTTTCACTTTAGTGACTTATTACACACAGGATGCATGTTTTCAAATATTTTATTCTGTACAGGCTACCTTATTTTCACTCTGTCATTTAGGTTACTATTGTGAAGTAACTACAAAGTTGTTGATCCATACATTGAACATACAATGATAATAACCAATGATAGGTGGTGACATCAAACATTTATGAGCATGTAGAAAAGAAGATGCTGCTAGCTAGCTGTAGCTAATGCTGTCAGTACTAGATTAATTCTCTGATCCTTTGATTGGGTAGACAACATGTCAGTTCATGCTGCAAGAGCTCTGATAGGCTGGAGGACATCCTCCGCAAGTTGTCATAATTACTGTGTAAGTCTATGGAAGGGGGTGAGAACCATAACCCTCCTGGGTTTTGTATTGACGTCAATGTACCCAGAGGAGGACGGAAGCTAGCTGTCCTCCGGCTACAACATGGTGCTACCCTACAGAGAGCTGTTGAGGCTACTGTAGACCTTCTTTGCATATTAGTGTGTTTTAAATCAGTTATTTGGTGATGTGATTATATTTACTACAGTTTTTTTAATGAAATTCACTGAGGAGGATGGTCCTCCCCTTCCTCCTCTGAGGAGCCTCCACTGATGGCCAGAGAGGAAGAGAGAGAGAGAGAGAGAGAGGCCCATCTCGGCGGACAATCTATCTCCCTCCAGCAGGTGGCGTTTCATGTTGTTTTTCCAACCAAGCGAGAAGATTTTGTATTGAGGTCAAAGAGAGCGTGTTGAATTTGGTCAACAAAAAAATTACTGGCTTATTTACTACGTGAGGTTATTTTTATCTAATATAAATTTTGTAATGTTTAGGTTATTACCAGTGTACTGATATAAGTAGGACGTGACATCCTGACAACTTTGAGAAAAATAAAACACTTAATATCAAATCAAATTGTATTGGTCACACACATATTTAGCAGATGTTATTGCGGGTGTAGTGAAATGCTTGTGTTTCTAGCTCCAACAGTGCAGTAATATCTAACAATTCACAACAATAATAAAAATAATGGAACTAATGGAACTAATAAATATATAAATATTAGGACGAGCAATGTCAGAGTGGCATCGACTAAAACACAGTAGAATAGAATACAGTAGATACATATGAGATGAGTAACGCAGTATGTAAACATTATTAAAGTGACCAGTGTTCCATTATTAAAGTGACCAGTGATTCCATGTCTATGTATACAGGGCAGCAGCCTCTAAGGTGCAGGGTTGAGTAACCGGGAGGTTGCCGCCTAGTGATGGCTATTTAATAGTCTAATGGCCTTGATGCACCTGTACTAACCTCGCCTTCTGGATGATAGCGGGGTGAACAGGCTGTGACTCAGGTGGTTGATGTCCTTGATGATTTTTTTGGCCTTCCTGTGACATTGGGTGCTGTAGGTGTCCTAGAGGGCAGGCAGTGTGCCCCTGGTGGTGATGCATTGGGCAGACCGCACCACCCTCTGGAGAGCCCTGCGGTTGCGGACGGTGCAGTTGCTGTACCAGGTGGTGATACAGCCTGACAGGATGCTCTCAATTGTGCATCTGTAAAGGTTTGTGAGGGTCTTAGGGGCCAAATCGGATTTCTTCAGCCTCCTGAGGTTGAAGAGGCGCCTTCTTCACCACACTATCGGTGTGGGTGGACCATTTCAGATTGTCAGTGATGTGTACGCTGAAGAACTTGAAGCTTTCTACCTTCTCCACTGCAGTCTCGTCGATGTGGACAGAGGGAGCACACCCCTGTCCAGAAGGTAGAAAGCTCCTTAGTTTTAAGGTAGAGGTGATATGATCCTTAACTAGCCTCTTAAAGAACTTAATGATGACAGAAGTGAGTGCTACGGGCGATAGTCATTTATTTCAGTTACCTTTGCTTTTTTGGGTGCAGGAACAACGGTGGACATCTTGAAGCAAGTGGGGACAGCAGACTGGGATAGGTAGAGAATATGTCCGTAAACACTCCAGCCAGCTTCTCTGAGGACGTAGTTAGGGATTCCGCCTGGGATGGCAGCCTTGCGAGGGTTAACATACTTACATTTCTTACTCACGTCGGCCACGGAGAACGAAAGCCCACAGTCCTTGGGAGCGGGCCGCATCGGTGGCACTGTGTTATCCTCAATGCGGGCTAAGAAGGTGTTTAGCTTGTCTGAGAGAAAGACATCAGTCACAGTGGGAACAACATCCCCTATACACTTCCTGATGAACTTAGTCACTGTGTATACGTCAATGTTATTCTCAGGGCTACCCGGAACATATCCCACTTCACGTGATCAAAACAATCTTGAAGCATGGATTCCGATTGGTCACACCAGTATTGAATAGACCTTAGCACAGGTACTTCCTGTTTGAGTGTCTGTCTATAGGAAGGGAGGAGCAAAATGGGGTTGTGATCTGATTTGCAGAAGGGAGGCAGTGGTCGAGTGTTTAACCAGAGCGTGAACTACCATCAATGTGTTGATAGAACTTCGGTAGCGTTTTTATCAAATTTGCTTTGTTAAAATCCCCAGCTACAATAAATGCTTCCTCAAGATATGTGGTTTCCAGTTTGCGTAAAGTCCAGTGTAATAACACAAAAAATATTTTATATATTATATTTTTTCTTTATTTAACTAGGTAAGTCAAATAAGAACAAATTCTTATTTACAATGACAGCCTACACCAGCCAAACTCAGACAACACCGGGCAAATTGTGGGGCCACGCTATGGGACTCCCAACCACTGCCAGTTTATAGCTTTGAACCAGGTTGTCTGTAGTGACACCTCTAGCACTGAGATCTTCGACCACTGTGCCACTTGGGAGCCCAAGACATGAGTCTAGTAGCATAGCATATCTCTCGATTGAATACAGTCGGTTGAAGTCAACAATCCTAATCTAATACTTTAAAAAATAATTCCAATAATGAGACGTATCTAACAATCCAAAGCGGGGTCCTTTAAAGGACTACATTTCCCATGTGATAAAATACAATTGTGCTCTACGTCATGGCGGTCACGCAACACACCCACCCTCTCAAGGTTGAGGTTTTTTGCGGTGACAGCGCAGCTGTGCGCGCGCCATGTTTAGTGGAAACAAAAGGCGCAAAGTCCACTGCTCGGTTGCTGGGTAAAGAAGTAGCATAGCTAATTAAGTTTGATGAAAAAGAAGAAACGAGTATGAAAAGGGAATTTTGGGCGGGCTGATTGGACTTGCTGGAGGTTGTTACAATGCCCTTGTAAGTATCTCCCTCCCCAATGTACCGAGTGTGTTTGGAAAGGGGATTGGGCCTACCGACGAGGTAGCCGGGCCAAAGAAGAGCTAACGTTAGCAGGTTCTGTTGCGGGAAATGGCAGTGAAACCAGGTGGACAACATTGTTTTGAGTATTGGCTAGCTAACGCTACTCAGGTCTGACGGTCTAGTCTGGTAATTTTATAGTCTTGGGAAAGTTACGACATGTATCAGGTGTAGTTTGGAGTTAATGTTAGCTAGTTAGCATAACAACGATGGCTAGTTATTTTAGCCAGTACGCCTCATTTCGGCCCAGCTAGTTACCACATCACAACTGACTTCACTAACGTTGCGTGTTTAGTAGTGTCCATGTTGAAGTAAATTGACTACTTCTGCGGATATTAACACCACCAGTGCAGGTTACGGAACATTTGCAGCATTGTAAGACGTAACATGATCGTATTAATCTGGTAGACGACTTAAGTAAGTTACATTGTTGTTGATTTAGCTGTCTCCGACACTAACCTATGCATTTACATTTTAATAATTTACCTCCTATCCAGAGCGACTTAGTTAGTTAATGCATATGTTCATACTTTTTTTTTCGTACTATTGCCGAGGCCATCATAATTGCAGATGACAAATCAAGTTCTGGTTGCCTTAGTTCCTACCTTTTTGTGATTGTAATGGGACACAATAAGGCACATAGAAAAAAGTGTTGTCTTTCGCGATTGTCATGTCAAAACGAAACTGTACAAAAGGTCACCAAGTTGAGGTTGATTTCCTCATTGGTACTTCACTCCCAAACAGTCATTTCACTATAAAGCATGAGACATGAGAAGAATACACTTAAATGTTTTTACCAGGAGACCAACGTTTAGATGTAACGTTATACCTACCTACGGTATGTCTGTTTGACTCTACCACTGACTGTGGAGGCCGTCATTGTAAATAAGAATTTGTTCTTAACCGACTTGCCTGGTTTAAAAACAACCACCACATCCAAATTCACAAAAGCAAACAATGTAAACACAGTAGGAACAACAGTTGTAGCTTGCTATGTGTTTTTTGATGCCATGGAGCTATTTCTGTACGGGTTATCATGTTTGTATTTATTTTTTTAACCTTTATTTTACTAGGCAAGTCAGTTAAGAACAAATTCTTATTTTCAGGGGCAGAAAATAAGCTCTGGGATTCGATCCAGCAACCTTTCGGTTATGGGCCCAACACTCTAACCACTGGCCCACCTGCCGCCCCAATTGAATACCAAGAGAGAAATTCCTAGTAACATTTGTTGCATGGCTATAAATTCTTCTGATTCTGATCACCACCACATCTGTCCTGTTTTCAGTCCAACTACTAACCAGGTGTCGTTGGGGCGGGAGACTCCCAAGCACTATGGGATCACGTCTCCTATCAGCCTGGCCCAAGCCAAGGAGGCTGACCTGGTCCTCACACACAAGCTGACTGAGGCACTGAAACCATACGGGGTATTTGAAGAGGAGCTGGAACTACAGCGCCGGTAAGATGGTTGTCACTAGTGGATGGATAGATGGATCTAAATGTTAGAAGGCTAAATGGTCATGTTAGAATGGACACAAGTTACATTGAGGCCTATTAGGAGTGGTAGTAGACATGGTGGTAGTAGGATGAGGCCTATTGGGAGTGGTGGTAGACGTGGTGGTAGTAGGATGAGGCCTATTAGGAGTTGTAGTAGACGTGGTGGTAGTAGGATGAGGCCTATTAGGAGTAGTGGTGGTGGTAGGATGAGGCGTAGTAGTGATGGTGGTAGGATGAGGCCTAGTAGTAGTAGTAGTGGTGGTGGTAGGATGAGGCGTAGTAGTAGTAGTGATGGTGGTAGGATGAGGCCTAGTAGTAGTGATGGTAGTAGGATGAGGCCTATTGGGAGTGGTAGTAGACGTGGTGGTAGTAGGATGAGGCCTATTAGGAGTAGTAGTAGTAGTGGTGGTGGTAGGATGAGGCCTAGTAGTAGTAGTAGTAGTAGTGGTGGTGGTAGGATGAGGCCTAGTAGTAGTGGTGGTGGTAGGATGAGGCCTAGTAGTAGTGGTGGTAGTAGGATGAGGCCTATTGGGAGTGGTAGTAGACGTGGTGGTAGTAGGATGAGGCCTAGTAGTAGGAGTAGTAGTGGTGGTAGGATGAGGCCTAGTAGTAGTGGTGGTAGTAGGATGAGGCCTATTGGGAGTGGTAGTAGACGTGGTGGTAGTAGGATGAGGCCTATTGGGAGTGGTGGTAGTAGGATGAGGCATAGTAGCAGTGGTGGTAGTAGGATGAGGCCTAGTAGGAGTAGTGGTGGTGGTGGTAGGATGAGGCCTATTAGGAGTAGTGGTGGTGGTAGTAGGATGAGGCCTATTAGTGGTAGTAGGATGAGGCCTGTTAGTAGTAGTAGTAGTAGTAGGATGAGGCCTAGTAGTAGTAGGATGAGGCCTAGTAGTTGTGGTGGTGATGGTGGTAGTAGGATTAGGCCTAGTAGTAGTAGTAAGATGAGGCCTATTAGTAGGGGTGGTAGAATGATTATTATTATTAGTGGTGGTAGGATGAGGCCTAGTAGTAGTGGTGGTGGTGGTAGTAGTAGTGGTAGGATGAGGCCTAGTAGTAGGATAAGGCCAATTAGGAGTAGTGGTGGTAAGATGAGGCCTATTAGTGGTAGTAGTAAGATGAGGCCTATTAGTAGTAGGATGAGTCCTATTAGTAGTAGTAGTAGTAGTGGTGGTAGTAGTAAGATGAGGCCTATTAGTAGTGGTGGTGGTAGTATTAGTAGGATGAGGCCTATTAGCAGCAGCAGTAGTAGTAGTGGTGGTAGTAAGATAAGGCCTATTACTACTACTAGTAGTAGTAGTGCTAGTGGTGGTGGTGGTAGTAGTAGAAGAATAATAATTTTATCCAATATCTTGCCAGTACATCAGCCAATTATTCTTATGTTGGTGTTTCAGTCTGTATTAGGTAAATTGTATTTGTGGTTATAAAGTGCCATACTTGTGTAGTTATTTATGATTTTTTAAATGTCAAAATGCCAAAGACTTCTTCCTCTTTTCCATAGAATACATGTGTTGGGAAAACTGAACACACTGGTGAAGGAATGGATCCGTGACGTCAGTGAAACAAAGGTATGCTTTTATTTCCCCCTGCTGACAGTTCTCTCTGGTACAGCAGGGGTCTGGTGATCCATGGTTGTGTCCCAAATGTCACCGAATTCCCTTTTTAGTGTCCTACCTTTGACCAGGGCTCTGCACTATAAATAGAATAGGATGCAATTTGGGACCCAGATAATATTGTGATGGTATTACACCAGCAAGGCAGTGTTGTCTACCATGATGCAACAGGTTCTAATGATTGAATGTACTGTTTTTTTTTTTTTTTTTCTCCCAGAATCTGCCTGCCTCAGTGATTGAAACTGTTGGAGGGAAGATCTTCACATTTGGGTCCTACAGGTTAGGAGTTCATACTAAAGGTAATTATGTCAGCTTTAGGAGGGATACAGGTTGGTTCTTGGGTTGTGGTTAACACATTTGGATCCTACAGGTTAGGAGTTCACACTGAAGGAAGGCTGAATTAATTAGCAGTCAGCCTTTCTGTTTTGAAGTTGTTCTCTTATCAACACTTGTTTTCAGTTTCAAAATTTTTTCTCCTGTTTGGTTTTTGATTTGTTTTTAAAGAACCTTTGAAATTCTCTTTGTAATGAAAGCTCTATATAAAACACAGTTAATAATAATAATATTATTATTATTAAACACAACCTGGTCACACCATAAAGGTGTTTCTTTCTCTCCACAAAACGCCTTGCCTCTGAAATGACCTTTAAATTAATTTATCTCTTGTCCTGGTGTAGGGGCTGACATTGACGCCCTGTGTGTGGCTCCTCGCCATGTGGAGAGAACAGACTTCTTCTCCTCGTTCCTGGAAAAGCTGAAGGAGCAGGAGGAGGTCAAGGATTTGAGGGTGGGTTTCTGGACAATCTCAATTACATCGTCTTCGTTCCTCACGCCTCTTGACATTCTCATCCAATGGGTTTTGAGAAGGAGACTATGTAATAGAGATTCTTCCATGGTGTTTGTAGACTAGGAGGTGAACAGGCGTATCCAAAAGTTAACGAGTTGCAAACTCCAATAACATTTTATTTGAAACATGCGCCGAATACAACAGTTGTAGACCTTGCAGTGAAATGCTGACCTACAAGTCCTTAACCAACAATGCTTTAAGAAGTTTTAATTAAATAACATTATAAATAGAAAGTCAAAGTAACAAATAGTAAAACAGCAGCAGTACAATAGCAAGGTTATATACAGGAAGTACCAGTACAGAGTCAATGTGAGGAGGTTATATACAGGAAGTACCAGTACAGAGTCAATGTGAGGAGGTTATATACAGGAAGTACCAGTACAGAGTCAATGTGAGGAGGTTATATACAGGAAGTACCAGTACAGAGTCAATGTGAGGAGGTTATATACAGGAAGTACCAGTACAGAGTCAATGTGAGGAGGTTATATACAGGAAGTACCAGTACAGAGTCAATGTGAGGAGGTTATATACAGGAACTACCAGCACAGAGTCAATGTGAGAAGGATGTATACAGGTGGTACCGGTACAGAGTCCATGTGCGGGGGCACCAGTTAGTTGAGGTAATATGTTCATGTAGGTAGAGTTAAAGTGACTGCATAGATAATAAACAGAGATTAGGAGCAGTGTTAAAAGGGGTCTGGTGGACCTTTTGATTAGCTATTCAGGAGTCTTATGGCTTGGGGGTAGAAGCTGTTAAGCCTTTTGGACCTAGACTTGGCGCTCCGGTACCGCTTGCCGTGCGCTAGCAGAGGGAACAGTCTATGACTAGGGTGACTGGAGTCTTTGACAATTATTAGGGCCTTCTTCTGACACTGCCTGGTATAGAGGTCCTGGATGGCAGGAAGCTTGGCTCCAGTGATGTACTGGGCCGTACGCACTACCCTCTGTAATGCCTTACGGTTGGAGGCCGAGCAGTTGCCATAACAGGCAGTGGTGCAACCAGGATGCGCTCGATGGGGCTGCTGTAGAACTTTTTAAGGATCTTTCAAATCTTTTCAGTTTCCTGAGGGGGAATAGGCTGTGTTGTGCCCTCTCCACAACTGTCTTGGTGTGTTTGGAACATGATAGTTTGTTGGTGATGTGGATCCCAAGGAACTTGACGCTCTCAACCTGCTCCACTACAGCCCCGTCGATGAGAATGCGGGCGTTCTTGGTCCTCCTCTTCCTGTAGTCCACAATCAACTGTTCTCTCTTTCTTTCCAGGCTGTTGAGGAGGCGTTTGTCCCAGTGATAAAGCTGTCTTTTGACAGCATTGAGGTATGACATTTGAAAGTATTTGTTGTTTATGACTCATTATAGGCCTTTATGTAACCATTTTAATTATTGCAAGAGAACTGGGCGAAGTTGGTTCAGTTCATCCAATATGAATTGAGATTTACCGCTTTAAAAAAAAATATCCATGAATTTTGTGTTTTTCTAGATTGACATCTTGTTTGCCCGGTTAGCATTGCAAACCATCCCGGAGAATCTGGACCTCCGAGATGACGGGCTGCTGAAGAACCTTGACATCCGCTGCATTAGGAGTCTTAATGGTAACTTAGCTCTGTATATCTCCCGAGCTCTGGTCCTGATGTGGTTTAGTTGGTAAAAGCGTGCCGCTGTCAACAACAGTGTCGTGGGTTCGATTATCGCTGGGGTCACAAATGGTAAAATGTATACACTAAAGTCACTTTGGATAAAATCATCTGCTGAATGGTGTCTCACTTCACTGATGTTGCACTATAAGCAGTGATATCTGATCCATGTTAAAAACACAGGGTCTAACAATTGTTTGTTGGCTGGCCTCTGACCCTACCTACACTTAGTTGAAAGCAACTGCTGTGTGGTAGATTTCAAGTGATCTCTCATTGTCTGCGTTGTACCCGTCTATCTTTATTGTGAGTGAGTTGGGGACCATAATGGCTTGACATTATGTTTTCAGGTTGCCGAGTTACAGATGAGATCCTCCACCTTGTGCCCAACATTGAGAACTTCAGACTGACACTGAGGACCATCAAGCTGTGGGCTAAACGTGAGTTGGATATGTGTAGTGTTGCGTCAACCATAGGAGCACAACCATTTGCCTTGGTGGAAACAACTGTTTGAGTCTGCGTCTCCTGTAAGCGTGTCTTTACCTGTGTGTTTGAGTTTGTCCCTGTTTGTGTGTGTGCTCTGTTTTTACATCTTGCTGTGTAACGCTGAGGGACCAACACTGTTGTGGCTAGGCAAGTGGGATTATCTCACTCCTTCTCACCCGGTCCTCTCTTCACACAAACAATCAACTAATGTCATGTCAACACACTGGGTCCAAACTGACAGCCTTCAGGTCGTATTCCCTAAACAGGATTAGCCTCTAAAATAAACCGCGAGTCATGGAATTTCTATACAGGACAGACCACGCCCCTCCTGGCCATTGTTTGGCTTGCATACGCTGCCTGGCAACCAACTGTCCAATTCATGTTTTGTCTTGTGGGAACCACTGCTGGCTTGTAGGATAGGCCAGGTGCGTAACTAAGCCTAATCCCAGAACATCCCCAGCCCCCCAAACCCTTTTGGTGATCTTTAGAAACTAGATAGATGTAAGCTATATGACATAAGCATTGCCAAGTTTATCGGGAAGGCAGGCAGAACCATCACACTGATGGTCATTGTTATGCACTTCATGTTTCACTCACCAATCCAAATGGCTCAATTACCATGTGAATATACTTCTATACTGGTACCGCTGGTGCGACTCACTCACCTCTATCCTGTCAATTGGCACGTAGGACAACAACAACAACAACATAACTAAATCGACACACTCTAAAGTGATATACATGTCCTCCCCCAGGTCATAACATCTACAGTAACATACTGGGCTTCCTGGGTGGCGTCTCCTGGGCCATGCTGGTAGCCAGGACCTGCCAACTCTACCCCAACGCTGTGGCATCCACCCTCGTACACAAGTTCTTCCTCGTCTTCTCCAAGTGGTGAGCAGGCGCTCTCTTTCGGACGTTCTCTGTGACCTTTTTCTGTCGCTCTCTTTAGGACATACTCTGACCTGGTTCCGATGGGCATTCGTTTTTATCTCTTTGCAAGTGTAGGATATACTTTGGTGTGTCTCTTTTTGTCTGAAGTGTTTATGAACCGTGATTTCATACAACACCGTTTCTACATTGTCACTTGTGGCAGCTTTTATTACTGCTGTTTTTCATAGGAACGTAATGAAACAAGATGGCGTGGGTAAAGGGTTGCCTACCCTACTGGGTTACTGCGTCTGTCAACACACTGAACATGAATTGTGTTTGTTATGCAGGGAATGGCCCAACCCTGTTCTCCTGAAGCAGCCAGAGGACTGCAACCTCAATCTGCCAGTCTGGGACCCCAGGGTAATGTTGGTCCATAAGAACTACATTTGTTTATACTGATACTAGTGCAGTCCTGAACAAAACACTGATACATCAAGGACTGTCATAAACATGAACTTAACTGCCTAAAGCAGAGCTGCCAAAGAAAACCCCTTTTCCTCCAGTACATATCCCACTGGTGTTAAGAATATAAAGTCTAGTGCCAGGGTTTTTTACTGTGACCTGGAACATCAGTCACTTCTTTCATCTGTTCCAGTACAAACACATTTGATTGAGCTGCGTTAGAGGCATCATATCACTATATCAAGATGTCACATTCTCAGATAGTTCTGTTGTTCCAAGTGACCCCTTCTGCATGTAGTGGAGGGTTTTGATTGTCTCTGAGGGTTCTAACTGTTGTTCCAGGTGACCCCCAGTGACCGGTACCACCTGATGCCCATCATCACACCAGCCTACCCCCAGCAGAACTCCACCTACAACGTCTCCGCCTCCACACGGGCTGTCATGGTGGACGAGTTCAAACAGGGTCCGTAAAGCAGTCTCGAAATTGTAACCTTATACACCAACTTTTGCATCCACACTTCGGTGCAGTCCCTCTGAAACAGAATGCTCTTTATACAAAACCCTTCAGGTCAGAGTCCAAACTTAAGAGACTTGAGCAAGAAACTTAAACATTCACATAAATGATCCATTTGTTGTCAAAGTTTCATCAAATGTAAGTTATGCATGCCTATCAAGTTAATTCAGTTCGTTGGGTGTCTTTTCTCAAGGGGTTCCTAACCACCTACTTTATTGTAGCCTAGATAAGTTGTCTCATCTGTAGTTTTCCTTTGGTTCCCCTCGTTGTTAAACACGTTTTCCTTCCTACTTCCCTCCACAGGTCTGGCCATCACAGATGAAATATTGCAGAATAAAGCAGAGTGGTCCAAACTATTTGAAGCACCAAACTTCTTTCAGAAATACAAGTATGTATTAAGCAGCTTATCCTGTGGGACACGCATGGTGAGACAAACCAACTATTTCAATAAAGATTTTGATATTCTATATACACCACAACCTCACTCACACCTTTTTAAGTAAATGTGAAGTTCTATTGTTCCACTTTATATGTAATTCACTCATTCAGTTTGCATTATTTTTTTTATTATTAAATAAACACTTCAGGCATACAGACAAGACTCAAAGGATGCTTTCTTCTGGCCTAAGCACCCTCTTTCATTCACAAAACAATGATCAGAAAAGCAAATACAATGTTAATGTTATGCAGTGCCTGAAGCCCAGTATGACCACTACTATTAAGTATAGACTGTGCCTCTATAATGTAAGCACAACTGAATATTTGATGTTTGTATATTTTAGTATCTTACTAAAGGTAGGTACTTCAGCTGTAAGGTTTCCTATTTTAACCCGTCTTATTATACTGTACATTCCCAAATAAAATGCTTTAGTTAACAATTTGCACCATGTATTTCTTGTTAGTCTTCATTTTGTATGTTTCTTATCAAGGTTTTAATCATGATAAATCCGTAAATTGTAGCACAGCTTTAGCGGGAAGCCATGTGAAGAATACAACGTTTAAGTCATTGGATCCTATCAGTTTTAATTCTATACATGTGGGTAATTTTATAGATACAGATTACTAACTCGCATCCTGGGTTCCCTTTTCACGCATCACTTCTGCTCAATCTTGAGAAATGTACTTGAATGTTGAAATCTGAAGTGGAAAAAGTAAAGATTAATAGATAATTTTGTTAATTGGTTTATCAGTATTATGCAAGAGCATGATGCTAGCCTAGGACAGTGGCCACAGTTCTGTTACCCAACAGTCATTGTCCTTGGAAGAGGAGACATTTCTCCTTTTGCAGCCTCAATCAACATGCAGACCTATTTGCAGAATGCCAATCTTTTTGCTGCCCAATCCCCTTCTATTTTCTTAAGTGTTCTATGTTGACTCGTGTTCCAATCCCTTTCGTTTACCAAAATATTCCCTTCCTGAAGCTCTCAAATTGAAATAAAATACCCTCAGTCTTTTGGGAAATCTGTTTTGATCCAGCCACACTTTATTTGACACACAACTTTCAGAACATTTGATGTATTGCCTTGAGCACACCCTGGCATAAGCACAGCTCCTCCTCCTCTGGGTTGCTGAGAGAGGAAAGGAGAAAATGCACCAGCACATTCTGGACAGTCATTTGACCACACTGGAGAGCCTGAAAAATGGATACAATTAAATAAATCCAGCCTGTGGATTGGACTGCGGCTTTTAGAGCAGAACTTATAAATCCAGCCTGTAGATTGGACCACAGCGTAAGGAGACAGTGTATATATCCAGCCAGTGGATTGGACCGCAGCGTAAGAGGAGACTGTATATATCCAGCCAGTGGATTGGACTGCAGGAGACAGACGTTATTACACTTTGTTTTTCCAGGTTAGACCCTTTTCCACATAAGGCTTGATTAACATATTTCTGAATAAGACCATCCTGCTGGCCTGGCTGGCTCCCTGCTGCTTACTGCACTGGTTTCTCTGTACTGTTTGTTGTTTTGAATAAACCAATCATTTGTCCTGGGCTCAGACCTTTTTATTTTCAACGTGGCCTGAAAAGGAAATATCTATCCTTTCCATTAATCTGCTTGTCACTGTAATCCTATAATATTCTAACCTCATGGGAAGTAATCATACCAATCAAGCTCCTGTGATTGGACAATCAGTGAGGAAGTGTGGTTTTCAACAGGTGCAAGGCAGGGCTATTCCAGACAAAGCATAGAAAACGTTATGCTTGGTGCTACTGTGGTAACTGTATGGAGATTGTATGTATAGGCAGACAAGAATGTAAGTGAATACTTTTGATCAGTTCTAGTATAATAGTTACTTTCAGGATACTTAAATATTGTGGAATTAATATTTTACACTGAATTAAGTTCATTATCAGCTGACGTGAAGATGATCTGGTCTGGGCGCCTCTGTGCCTGGCGCTCTCTCCTATCCTGGGGTCGTTGCCTGGGGTCGTGTCGTTGCCTGGCCGCTGTCTTTAGGGTGTAATGGTATTGTTCTGTTTCTTATGTTCCAAGGCATTATATTGTGTTGCTAGCCAGCGCCTCCACCGAGAAGCAGCACCTGGAGTGGTGAGTACTGACTGGAGAAACCTTTTGTGTGAGAATTAGATTATTTGACTGAATGAATGAAGGTGGATACATGGTGTGTTAAATTATAATCAATTTCAATGTTGCTCTAAAAGCAAGAAGATGGGTCTTTATTAGCCCACTGTTGAGGAATACATTACGAAAAGTGAGAAGATTATTTTCTGTCCCGGCAGGGTTGGTCTGGTTGAGTCTAAGATCAGGATCCTGGTAGGAAACCTGGAGAAGAATGAGTTCATAACACTGGCCCATGTCAACCCCCAGTCATTCCCTGGACCCAAGGAAAGCAGGGACAAGTGAGTCTGTTATAGATTTTCTATGCAAGATTGTAGTAAGCTCTTACCTGACCATAGACACCTGTCTTTTCCAGAGAGGAGGTCAGCACCATGTGGGTAATAGGGGTCATCTTTAAGAAGATGGAGGCATCAGAGAACCTCAACGTTGACCTGACCATTGACATCCAGTCCTTTACGGACACCGGTATGATCACCTTACTCAATTCAACTCAAGTTCGATTTGACACAAACTAGCCTGTTAATGTTATATAAAAAGTAATGTAATTCTTGTTATTTTCTAAATGTTTTCTGCAGTGTACCGCCAGGCGATGAACAGCAAGATGTTTGAGACGGACATGAAGATCCAGGCCATGCATGTGAAGAGGAGACAGCTTCACCAGTTACTACCTAACCTGGTTATGCCCAAACGCAGGAAGGTACCACAGACTTCCTCCTTCCACTACTCTAGCTATGTGGTTAATTCTTTAGTCTGCACTTCTTTTACCATTTGGATGTGCATCTTCAGCTCCTACCTTTTTTTTTTTTTAACTATAAGAGGTGTAACCGATTTGGATTTATTGTGTTAACTTTCTGCTTGCTTGCAGTGTTGAGTTGTAACCATGTGATTTTTGTTCTGTCTTCCAGCACTCGACAGAGGGGCTTCGTCAGATGAATGACGGTAGTCTGGACCTATCGCTGGACAGTGACAACAGCATGTCAGTGCCCTCCCCCACGGCCGTGCCAGCCACTGTGCCCACGTCGACCCCAGTGAAGAATGGCCCACTAGGTCCCCCTCCCAGTCCCATCGCGGCTGCAGCCAGCCAGCCTGAGGCCACAGCTTCCACTCTGTGTCCCCCAGCTGTGAAGAGACCTGGCTCCCCTATACAGGGAGAGAGGAAGAGGTTCAAATCAGATGCTGAGGTATTCAAATCTATTCAGTCTTCAAATCAAATGTTATTTGTCACATGCGCCGAATCCATCTGGTGTAGACCGTTACAGTGAAATGCTTACTTACAAACCCTAACCAACAATGCAGTTAAGTAAAATAAGTGTTAGGTAAAGAAATAAAAACAGTAAAATAAAAAGTAGCGAGGCTATATACAGGTGGTACCAGTACAGAGTCAATGTGAGGAGACTGTATACAGGTGGTACCGGTACAGTGTCAATGTGAGGAGACTTTATACAGGTGGTACCGGTACAGAGTCAATGTGAGGAGACTGTATACAGGTGGTACCGGTACAGCGTCAATGTGAGGAGACTTTATACAGGTGGTACCGGTACAGCGTCAATGTGAGGAGACTGTATACAGGTGGTACCGGTACAGCGTCAATGTGCGGAGACTGTATACAGGTGGTACCAGTACAGAGTCAATGTGCGGGGGCACCGGTTAGTCGGGCTAATTGAGATAATATGTACATGTAGGTAGAGTTCAAGTGACTATGCATAGATAATAAACAGATTAGCAGCAGCGTGGGGGTGGGCGGGACACAATGCAAATAGTCCGGGTAGCCATTTGATTACCTGTTCAGGAGTCTTATGGCTTGGGGGTAGAAGCTGTTGAGAAGCCTTTTGGACCTAGACTTGGCGCTCCGGTACCGCTTGCCGAGCGGTAGCAGCGAGAACAGTCTAACTAGGGTGGCTGGAGTCTTTGTCCATTTTTAGGGCCTTCCTCTGACACCGCCTGGTATAGAGGTCCTGGATAGCTGGAAGCTTGGACCCTATAACACAGACTGTCACCCATCGTCTTACCGTAGTCTGTTCTTCTATCTAGCCGGTGCAACGTATATCCCGCCAGCTGTATGTTATCCATGTCGTCGTTCAGCCACGACTCGTTGAAACATAAGACATTACAGTTTTTAATGTCCTGTTGGTAGGATATTCGTGATCGTACCTTGTCTAATTTATTATCCATTGTTTGTACGTTGGTTAGTAATACTGATGGTAAAGGCAGATTACCCACTCGCCTTCGGATCCTTACAAGGCACCCCAACCTACAGTTGAAGTCGGAAGTTTACATACACCTTAGCCAAATACATTTAAACTCAGTTTTTGACAATTCCTAAATTTTTAATCCTAGTAAAAATTCCCTGTCTTAGGTCAGTTAGGATCAACACTTTATTTTAAGAATGTGAAATGTCAGAATAATAGTAGAGAGAATGATTGATTTATTTCAGCTTTTATTTCTTTCCCAGTGGGTCAGAAGTTTACATGCTACCAAATACTAACAGAGTGTATTGCCTTAAACAATTTAAACTTTGGTCAAATGTTTCAGGTAGCCTTCCACAAGCTTCCCACAATAAGTTGGGGGTATTTTGTCCCATTCCTCTTGACAGAACTGGTGTAACTGAGTCAGGTTTGTAGGCTTCCTTGCTCGCACACACTTTTTCAGTTCTGCCCACAAATGTTCTATAGGATTGAGGTCAGGGCTTTGTGATGGCCACTCCAATACCTTGACTTTGTTGTCCTTAAGCCATTTTGCCACAACTTTGGAAGTGTGCTTGGGGTCATTGTCCATTTGGAATGATCCATTTGCGACCAAGCTTTAACGTCTTGAGATGTTGCTTCAATATATCCACATAATTTTCCTTCCTCATGATGCCATCTATTTTGTGAAGTGCACCAGTCCCTCCTGCAGCAAAGCACCCCCACAACATGATGCTGCCACCCCCGTGCTTCACGGTTGGGATGTTCTTCTTGATTTGCACTTTTTGTGCAAAAGTACATTCATCTCTAGGAGACAGAACACGTCTCCTTCCTGAGCGGTGTGACGGCTGCGTGATCCCATGGTGTTTATACTTGCGTACTATTGTTTGTACAGATTAACGTGGTACCTTCAGGCATTTGGAAATTGCTCCCAAGGATGAACCAGACTTGGATGATTTCTTTTGATTTTCCGATGTCGAGCAAAGAGGCACTGACTTTGAAGGTAGGCCTTGAAATACATCCACAGGTACACCTCCAAATGATGTCAATTAGCCTATCAGTAGCTTCTAAAGCCATGACATTTTCTGGAATTTTCCAAGCTGTTTAAAGGCACAGTCAACTTAGTGTATGTGAACTTCTGACCCACTGGAATTGTGATATGGGGAATTATAAGTGAAATAATCTGTCTGAAAACAATTGTTGGAAGAATTACTTGTCATGCACAAAGTAGATGTCCTAGCCAAACTTAAAGAAAATGTATTTGTCCAGTCCGAGGTAAGTAATCGATGTCCTGATATCCAGAAGCTATTTTCGGCCGTAAGATACGGTGGCAGAAACATTATGTACAAAACAAGTTACAAATAACGCGAAATTACACACATAATGGCACAATTGTTTAGGCGCCTGTGAAACTACTTCCCTTTCCTCCGGCGCCAAACTTTATTGTCCCAGTAGAGAAAATCATTTTCATTGTGCAGCCGTACATGTTCTGTTTTGTTCCAACTGTTTGCTGCCATTTTGGGACACCTCCCTTCCTCTGTCTACAGATTTGTTATTGAAAAGGACACTTTTTATATTACTTTGCATAACTTTCAAGAAATAAATCAGTTTGTTTGACTTTCGGGGGTAGGAAGGACGAGCTTCTAAAGATAAGGCTACTTACTCACTCAGGTTTGATCACTAGTTTCTAAAGATAAGGCTACTTACTCACTCAGGTTTGATCACTAGTTTCTAAAGATAAGGCTACTTACTAACTCAGGTTTGATCACTAGTTTCTAAAGATAAGGCTACTTACTCACTCAGGTTTGATCACTAGTTTCTAAAGATAAGGCTACTTACTCACTCAGGTTTGATCACTAGTTTCTAAAGATAAGGCTACTTACTAACTCAGGTTTGATCACTAGTTTCTAAAGATAAGGCTACTTACTCACTCAGGTTTGATCACTAGTTT
This sequence comes from Thymallus thymallus, assembly GCA_023634145.1. Taxonomy (NCBI): domain Eukaryota; kingdom Metazoa; phylum Chordata; class Actinopteri; order Salmoniformes; family Salmonidae; genus Thymallus; species Thymallus thymallus. The sequence goes on along the minus strand of CM042411.1, from coordinate 27,605,513 downwards.
CTAAAGATAAGGCTACTTACTCACTCAGGTTTGATCACTAGTTTCTATCTGTGGCTCTGCTTTCCTGTGATAGTCTACAAGTTCTGCACTATCAAATGGGCTGCTGTATACTTTAAGACAAACAGCTGTACTGATTTCCTATCTTTTAATTCAAAATCTTTCTCTGGAGCCGCCAGTTCTGGTTATAGACCGCATGTACACGCTCTCATGGATGCCACACTTCCCACTAGACTGGGAAAGCCCTCTATGAGAAGCGATCAATGGCAAAGATTCAAGCTGCTCCCTCTATACATGTCTATGGACAGCAGCTGTCATGACATTTCTCCAAACAGTCTTTCTCTGCACACATAAGAACTAAATGAGGAAACGAGTCGCATGGTAGAGAGATGATTCTCAACGTAACGGGAATAATATGACCTAATCTGAATACGTAACGCGTTACTTAACTCCGTTACCCATTAAAGTCATCTGAATACGTAACGCGTTACTTAACTCCTTTACCCCCCAACGCTGGTAGTGGGGAGTCCATTTATTGGTCTAGTAAATATTTTTTACTGATAAACTTCTCTTCCTTGTAGGATTCAGCCACTGAGAAAAAGCCTTCAGGTGACCCAGCCCCCACAAGCCTGACCCCCTCTCCTCCACCCACCACGGGCCTCCCAGCGGCCCCCCAGACCCCTCACCAGGAGGAGGAGAGCCCTAAGGAGGAGTACCAGATGGAGGTGCCCTCCCCAGTCCCACAGACTAGGACGGCAGACGACGGTGCTGCTGCTGGAGAGGGAGAGGAATGCACCACTGTGGAGGCACAGGTACGCAACAAGCTTCTCCATAGTGTCACATCGTGTATAAATATATTAATTGTTGTATCTATTTTTTCAGAGTTAGTTTGTGTACTTCTTGATGATATTATAAGTAGCATATATTAAAAGGACAGTGCTAGATTTTGAAGAGTCATATTGCCATTTTTATGTATCTGCATCCAGTATGAAGGACGTAATAGGTTTATCTTCTACGGAACGGCTAGCACCGACACAGAAATGATATCCATTACTCTGGGGAAGTAGATTAAAGGGCGTAATTGTCCAAATCTCACACTGTTACTAATTGCTAGTTGAGACCAATTGTCTAATTGAGACTTAACTGCTGTCTATCATGGTTAGATAGTTGTGATAAACTGTTATGTGGGTCCTGGTGTTCACAGGTCAACGAGGACTCTATGTCTGAGGAGATGCCTGCTTCTGAAGGGGAAGTGAAGATGGAGGCAAATATTAAGGTATCAGCACTGTCTGTCTCTCTGTCTGTGTCTGTCTGTGTGTCTCTGTCTGTCTGTCTGTCTGTCTGTCTCTCTCTGTGTGTGTGTCTGTCTTTGTCGCTCTGTCTGTGTGTCTGTCTCTGTGTGTGTGTGTGTGTGTCTGTCTGTCTCTCTCTCTCTGTGTGCGTGTCTGTCTCTGTCTGTGTCTGTGTGTGTCTCACTTTCATAATTCTCAGAATTGTCCTTTATTTCCTCTTTGGTCTGTTTTATATAGTTGATTTAATAATCTTACTCTCCCGTCAGAGAATGGTCAGTGCGGACCTGTCTGACGTGCCCCTCCTGCCAGCCAACCCAATTCCAGTGGTGAAGAACTCTATCAAGCTTCGCCTCAGCAGGTAGGAGAGGACAGTCAGAGGCACCTACCAACCCACCTCGCCTCCCCGGCCCCCCAAACCCTGACCTCTACTGTGGATGTCCTAAGGTACTTACACATTCTCAGTCCTCTGCCACGGAATGCCACAGTGCTGCAGATAAAGACAGACAGACAGACAGACGGGTGGATACACGAACTGACAGGCGTATAGACAAACGGTCAGACACACATGCGACTACACTGACAGACAGCACTCTTTCAACCAGGGACATTGTCAGTTGACATGCAGGGCGTAGCTGCAACTGTCTCCACAAGAGGGCGATGCTGCCCTTCTGCTGGATTCTCCCAGGTAGTTTCCAACCTCTACCTTACTGGTTAAAGGGTCGAAGTTGTCCCATAGGCACAGATCTAGGATCAGCTCACCTTCCCCTGAGTCTTAGTAAAACGGACCCTATATCAACAGCATCTTCATCCTACTCCTTCCAGAGCTGCTGGTTACCAGAAATAAACGATGGCCCACAAAGATATCATAATTGCAGGCAGACCGACGTGTTTTCTGTGCTCATTGGTTTTCTCCCCTCCTCTTCTCTTCCTCATTGTGTTGCATTGTCCAGAGAAGAGATGATGGCGAAACAAGTTCTGTTGACTAATGATGTTGTGATTTCTTTGTCCTAGTAGTTTACTGTATGTGTGTGTGTTTGTTTGTTTGTTTGTTTGTTTGAAGCACCTTTGTTACGATGTCAAAATGTACTTTTGAGTAATAAAGAAAAAGATTGGAACAGAAAATGAAGATTGGGTCAGTGGTCCTAGATGTCTATCTGTTACTGTTGTGATCACTAATCCACTGTTATATACTGTAGTGTATGACCGGTTATGGCTGGGTCCCAAATGGTACCTTATTCCCTGGTCAAACGCAATGCACTATGAAGGGAATATGGCACCATTTGGGATACGGACTATAATCCATCACCAGGTAACCACTGTCAGTCAGTCAACTGTTGGCATATGAGGTTGCCTTTTGGGGTGTATGGGGATGTATATGAAGGGTGTTTGGGATGTATATGAAGGGTGTTTGGGATGCATCAAAGACGTGGACACAGTAAGACACATGCAGCTAAACGAACTAAGCTCAGGTTTGAGTACATACACAATAACTTTGACCAAAAAGCTCACAACGTCTGTGGGAACAGAGTAGCGTCGTCTGTTTAGGATAGTTTTATAGTTGTATTTACAGGATACACATGGTATACATTGTCCAACGAAATGCCTACTTTCAGGTCCCTTCTGGACAATTGCAAAAACAATACTAATAAGTAAGAATAGGAACATAAAATAAATGTCTCCATAGAATATAATAATTTTATCATCCGTTTATAACACAGGAAGGCACAATTTATAGTCCAATATTTAGACAGGATACGAGCGTCGATCGAGCTACAGGTCTATAATCTAGAGATGACACAGAGTTAAGAGTTTAGTCCTCTTTCTACATGAATGTTCCGGTTTATTGTCAGAGGCAATGCTACGGTAAAAGATGTCGGAGTGCTATGGCTGGGATATTGAGTGGAGAAGTGGTCTGGTGTCTGAGTAGACCATTTAGTTATACATGAATAGAATTAGAATGAGTAGAACGTGAATAGTACCTCTGACCATTCTATTCATTCTGAATCTATGTATACATGCGTTGTACAGTAACTGTTAGTGTCATGTACAAACACAAAGAATTATGAAAAACAATGCTTTTCTTTTGCGTGGAATATAAGACTTGAGCTTTCGCCTTGATGGATTATTTGAATGTTACATAAAGTGGTGCGATTTTTGAATAACAATATAATTCTTCAAACATCATGCAGAAGGTTAAAAACATATTCTCTATCTTTTTTTGGCTATTTATTTTTGATTTACTAAGTCGCATCATAACAGAATTGGAATTTGCATCAATAGTCAACGGGTTAAACTTGGTAGTATGTTTAGCAGACGACGCAACAGTTATTTTGGTTCACTTGTTTTTTTGGGGAAAGTTTTAAAACAATGTGTATTGATTTTTCACTTCCTCAATATTCTGTTGATGTATTAAACAATGTAGCTTTTGTCTCGTTTGTTTGTGCTAATTGAGTGGACTCGTATGTTAACGATGAATCTGAGTTTAGACTGTCAACCTACGGTGCGTTAGTCTACATGAATAGATACTTTCTTCTTCAATGACGATGAAACATTATTTCCCGTTCTTACAATGCTCTTTTTCAGTTCAACGTTTTTTTCTTAGGTTTATTTGTAAGGACGAGGTATTGTACTGTTTTTCACAAATAAAGGTCTACGTTGTTGCAAAGATGCATTTGTCTTGTGTTCTTGTTCGAAGTTACCCCACCACCATGAAGAAAAACTGAGTGCATCCGACACCACCATATAACACCACGTCGGACTCTTACCCCTGCGGTTTCCCAACACTGCGACTCGACGAGTCATCTGTTTCGTTCTATCATTTGTGCTGTAGGAGACTCGTGGTGTACTAGGAGACGGTTCAAATGACTTTGTCAGTGCTTACATTATCAGATGTTTCATCACATTTTTGTTAATTGCTGGCACTTTTTAAAATGTGGTTAAAACATTTCAGTGAAATCGAAGAAATCCTCAGCTGTTCGTAATAGATGGGAGGAAAAGTAATTTATATAAGTAGAAAACGTTTGAACAAGACGAAGAGACTAATACCCAGAGAGTAGAATCACAAGTCAGAAAATAGTTTCTGAAATACCTCAAAGGAAATGTAAAAGACTGGAAACCGTGGCTTCCCAGAGAGCAGGCTCACAACTCGGCCTACTTAAAGGTGTCTGTAGTCTTGTTATTCCTGTCTGCATCCCGAGACGGTCCGAACTTCCCAAGATGTTAGACGGGTTTCTTGTTGCTTGGGAACACTTCCTCCTGGCTCAGCAGGTGGTCCGTCTTCTTTTGAATATCATTATGGGACACACACTACCTTGCTCACTCTCGGATAATGTTTATCACTAGTTTATCTATTGCTTCAATATGTTTGCGTTCATATCTCTGCGTTCTACACAGGGCCTAACTTTAACTCTAGGCCCTATGTATTTGACTATCTGTGGCACACAGCTTTCAGTCAGTAATCCCTTGGATAAAGAGGCAGAGGTACATAAGAAATCCTGCACTTGGTAGTTTGTACGACTGTTCCTATTACGTCATTATCACATGCGGAGGGGTGCTCTAGCTGGGATAATTCAGATGGATCCCCATCATAAACGACAGCAGATGAATAGTAATGTCCATTCTAGTCCTATGCATGGATATCCATACATAACTTCCTCCATAGAAACGCATTTGATTATTGTATTTAATTATATGCTGTTGTCATAAATCTTCATCTAAGTTAGGGCTTCATCCAGAGGTGTGTCTGCTCTGTGGGAGAGAAATGGGCTGGGCCATGGGTTACACCTGGTGTTGTGGCCACTCTTAGCCAAGCAGAGTGCCCAGGGCATGTCCTCCTGCTGTGCTTCCATCTGCTGGAGGTTGTTAGATCAGCAGATTGACGGGGACAAGGAGGAAGTGACAGAGGGGTTCTGTACCACCTCTGGGCCCATCTTTACGTTGCCATGACCACACTGGTCACCACAGGGACGTGCCAAGGCTGGTGGGAGGGAATGATCTGGCAATGCGTACTGGGACATGTATTTTAGTTCAGGAGAGTACTATACTGTCTTCAGGTAGTCCTGTTTATAGGCACACCTGGATTCTATCAGTTAATGAATTGAACATTTTCCTTATTTTCTACATTGACTTTTCAATTAATTCAAAGTTGAAATAGGGTTACAGTGTCCTTAATAATATGAGTTGAAATAGGGTTACAGTGTCCTTAATAATATGAGTTGAAATAGGGTTACAGTGTCCTTAATAATATGAGTTGAAACAGGGTTACAGTGTCCTTAATAGTGATATTATGAGTTGAACTATGGTTACAGTTTTCTTAATAATGATATGAGTTGAAATAGGGTTACAGTGTTCTTAATAATGATATTATGACAGTGCAGCCCGGTTCATATTGCAACCATGCATTAGGTGCTATGTACATCTACACAGACAGACAGACCAGACTTTCCTTTGCCTTGGAAGCCTCTTCCCCCTACCCTGCCTTCTCCCCTGCTTCCTTCTCTTCCTCTCGGTTGCTGTCTGTGAAGTCTGCGAAATCCTCTGGTATCCTGACTAGTTAAAGTTCCCCTCCCAGTTAACCCCATGCTGTTATCCTCCCAGTTAACCCCATGCTGCTATCCTCCCAGTTAACCCCATGCTGCTCTCCTCCCAGTTAACCCCATGCTGCTATCCTCTCAGTTAACCCCATGCTGTTATCCTCCCAGTTAACCCCATGCTGCTATCCTCCCAGTTAACCCCATGCTGCTATCCTCCCAGTTAACCCCATGCTGCTCTCCTCCCAGTTAACCCCATGCCGCTCTCCTCCCAGTTAACCCAATGCTGCTCTCCTCCCAGTTAACCCCATGCTGCTATCCTTCCAGTTAACCCCATGCTGCTATCCTCCCAGTTAACCCCATGCTGCTATCCTCTCAGTTAACCCCATGCTGCTATCCTCTCAGTTAACCCCATGCTGCTCTCCTCCCAGTTAACCCCATGCTGCTATCCTCCCAGTTAACCCCATGCTGCTCTCCTCCTAGTTAACCCCATGCTGTTATCCTCCCAGTTAACCCCATGCTGCTATCCTCTCAGTTAACCCCATGCTGCTATCCTCTCAGTTAACCCCATGCTGTTATCCTCCCAGTTAACACCATGCTGCTATCCTCCCAGTTAACCCCATGCTGTTATCCTCCCAGTTAACCCCATGCTGCAATCCTCTCAGTTAACCCCATGCTGCTCTCCTCCTAGTTAACCCCATGCTGCTATCCTCCCAGTTAACCCCATGCTGCTATCCTCCCAGTTAACCCCATGCTGCTATCCTCCCAGTTAACCCCATGCTGCTATCCTCTCAGTTAACCCCATGCTGCTATCCTCTCAGTTAACCCCATGCTGCTCTCCTCCCAGTTAACCCCATGCTGCTATCCTCCCAGTTAACCCCATGCTGCTCTCCTCCTAGTTAACCCCATGCTGTTATCCTCCCAGTTAACCCCATGCTGCTATCCTCTCAGTTAACCCCATGCTGCTATCCTCTCAGTTAACCCCATGCTGTTATCCTCCCAGTTAACACCATGCTGCTATCCTCCCAGTTAACCCCATGCTGTTATCCTCCCAGTTAACCCCATGCTGCAATCCTCTCAGTTAACCCCATGCTGCTCTCCTCCTAGTTAACCCCATGCTGCTATCCTCCCAGTTAACCCCATGCTGCTATCCTCCCAGTTAACCCCATGCTGCTATCCTCTCAGTTAACCCCATGCTGCTATCCTCCTAATTAACCCCATGCTGCTATCCTCCCAGTTAACCCCATGCTGCTATCCTCCCAGTTAACCCCATGCTGCTATCCTCTCAGTTAACCCCATGCTGCTATCCTCCTAATTAACCCCATGCTGCTATCCTCCCAGTTAACCCCATGCTGCTCTCCTCTCCTCTTAGATGCTGTATCTGTTATTGTTGCTCCCCTCAGATTCTTCCAATGCCTGGCTGTCATTGTCCAAGTTAAAAGAAATCTCTCCTGACTGTTTTCAAGCATCTCCACTCAACAAAACTGGTGATAAAAGCGGGAGTGGCTTTCACAAACTGAGAGGTGAGATGAAAACAATGAAATGATTATAGCTACTGTACTGTATACCTTCAAAGGAAAAGCAAAGCAGGGAAACAGCGTAATGTGAGACTGATGTGAGACAGGAAGGGAAACACCATCATTTGAGACTGTTGTGAGACACGAAGGGAAACACCATAATGTGAGACTGTTGTGAGACAGGAAGGGAAACGCCATAATGTGAGACTGTTGTGAGACAGGAAGGGAAACGCCATAATGTGAGACTGTTCTGAGACAGGAAGGGAAACGCCATAATGTGAGACTGTTCTGAGACAGGAAGGGAAATGCCATAATGTGAGACCGTTGTGAGACACGAAGGGAAACGCCATAATGTGAGACTGTTGTGAGACAGGAAGGGAAACGCCATAATGTGAGACTGTTCTGAGACAGGAAGGGAAATGCCATAATGTGAGACCGTTGTGAGACAGGAAGGGAAACGCCATAATGTGAGACTGTTGTGAGACAGGAAGGGAAACGCCATAATGTGAGACTGTTGTGAGACAGGAAGGGAAACGCCATAATGTGAGACTGTTGTGAGACAGGAAGGGAAACGCCATAATGTGAGACAAGAATATGTAAGAGTTATCTCCTCAAGGAGATCAGAGAAGATAAACTGAGGTGTGTTGTGGTGTTGTGATAGACTGAGTGATCTGACCCAGCCTGGTCTTATAGACTAGATAGTACATAGTATTGTTGCATGTTTACATAGAACAGAAGGTTACTTAAAGGTGCAGTTGCTACATTCATGTTTGGACTTATAAATTAATGATATGTACCCATTGATTCTTGAAGAATATAACTTATACATGTCTCATGAGCTTAGTTCAACTGTTGTACCCGATCAGAACCAAATCTATAAGCTTGTTTTACTCCAAAGTAAATATAAACCAACACCATATATGGTTTTTTATGGTTACAACTATAATGTTAATATCATGGATGGTCAGTCCTTGCATCCATAGCTCTGTTTATGAATTTGAAAGTGGTTACATTTCTTCAGCCTCATCGCTCCGAGTGTTTCAACTGCTGATCGCTGCTTTAAGGCAAAAAAGAAAGGAGGGTGGTTGGACGTGAACGTCTAGCAACCCAAAGGTTGCCTGTTCCAATCTCATCACGGACAACTTTGGCAACTGCAACAACTTAGCATTTTAGCTAACCCTAACCTTAACCCTTTAACCTAACTATTAACCCTAACCCCTAGCCTAGCTAATGTTAGCCACCTAGCTAGCATTAGCATTAGCCACATTAGCCACCTAGCGAACGTTAGCAACAACAAATTGCAATTCGTAACATATCATACAATTTGGAGGATGGACAGATATACATTTACTATGTTACACACATACCCCTGAGTCCAGGTTTTCTGACCAGTGCTATGGAGGAGAGAAGACAGCGGTGTCATGGCCGGCATGTTGATGGGGTCATGTCTAGATGAAATACAGCTTATGTCAAATTGATGTCAAAAGTATAATATTTTTAGCATTTTAACTAACCTAACCCTTTTCCTAACCTTAACCTAATTCTCTTAACCTGCTACATTAATTGTCCTAACCTGCGTAAGTTCTCCTAACCTGCTATGAGTAGCGCAGCGGTCTAAGGCACTGCATCTCAGTGCTAGAGGCGTCACTACAGACCCTGTTTCGATCCCGGGCTGTATCACAACCGGCAGTGATCTTTAGTCCCATAGGGTGGCGCACAATTGGCCCAACGTCGTCCAGGTTAGATTTTAGTCAATTTTGACGTAAAAGCTCTATCCTATCTAGTCAAAACTGGTTGAGGGTGAGTGGATGATTTGTTGTACTGTTGGACGTAAGCGAAGTTAGCAAAGGCTTAGCTATAGAGGAAACAGTAGTAACGTTCGCCAACTTTCAGACAGAGGCGTAATCCTTGCTTTCATCTCAAGGAACTCAGTGATCACACACATGTCAGCTGCTTTCATCTCAAGGAACTCAGTGATCACACACCTGTCAGCTGCTTTCATCTCAAGGAACTCAGTGATCACACACATGTCAGCTGCTTTCATCTCAAGGAACTCAGTGATCACACACCTGTCAGCTGCTTTCATCTCAAGGAACTCAGTGATCACTCACCTGTCAGCTGCTTTCATCTCAAGGAACTCAGTGATCACACACCTTTCAGGTGCTTTCATCTCAAGGAACTCAGTGATCACACACCTGTCCGCTGCTTTCATCTCTGACACCTGTCAAAGCTTGTGGCAGGAGTTTCACACACAACCTTGGTGTTGCCAATACAATGCTTTAAAGGTCCAATGCAGTCCCAATACCACCGCCCCCAGTCCCAATACCCCCGCCCCCAGTCCCTATACCCCCGCCCCCAGTCCCAATACCCCCACCACCAGTCCCTATACCACCACCCCCAGTCCCAATACCCCCACCACCAGTCCCTATACCACCACCCCCAGTCCCAATACCCCCACCACCAGTCCCTATACCCCTGCCCCCAGTCCCAATACCCCCGCCCCCAGTCCCTATACCACTGCCCCCAGTCCCAATACCCCCGCCCCCAGTCCCTATACCACCGCCCAGTTGCCATCCCACCCCCTAGTCTTGTGCCACCTCACACCCACTGGTCACACTCCCTACACGAGCGCTCTCTCTCACTGGTGCTTGCACTACACAGAGCCTAATTAAGGCCTTCATATGCAAATGAGTGTCTCCACAGCTGCTGGCACACAGCCTGGCAGCTCCGCCTCTGGGGGTTTGTCAGAAGGGCGACGATGGGGCTCGAAGTGTTTGTGACGAGGAGAGGAGGAGTCTGGGGCTGAGGTGGAGGCCTCTTTCTTTCTCTCTCTCTCTCTCTCTCTCTCTCTCTCTCTCTCTCTCTCGCTGGCTGGCTGAGGCTGAGGTGAGCGCTGAGCAGCCATTCTTGAGTTGCTCTAAAGTTAAGTTTGCAGAATTTCACGTTCTATAAACAAACTTAAGGAAAGGAAGGTCTAGACAATTTGCTTGCTGTAGCCGTGACATTTCAAAGAGTCCACAATTATCATTATCATAATATCATATAGAAATGACCTGAGTAATCAGCCGATCTGGAGTACTAAGACACAGTAACAATGAAGTCAACTAGAGGTATGAAGGACTAGACTTCCTATGTAATACTCCCCTTTATTCAACTACTCAAGTGTCCATAACAATCTCCTCTTTTCCATTGTGGGTGAATGGAGCGGATATTTGCTCCTCCTCCACTTCCCAGGTCCTGTCTATGCATTGTGAGACTCTCTTCTCTCCTCTCCTTTCTCCTGGTGATCTTAATTACACACCGTGGGCCTGTGCTGCAAGCCGAACGCTCGGCCCCACCTAAATCAGAACGCATAACACCAGCCTCCATTATGGGGCTGCCTGCTTTGTGCTCATTGCTATTAAATTACATACTGCCAATCCCTGTGGGCACTGGGTAGAGTAGATGGAGGATGTGGCAGAGAAGAGAGGGAGGAGCAGAGAGGAAGCCAGAGGTGGGTAGTCACATCACCGACCTGACAACCCATCCCCTATGTCTCATGTTAAACAGCAGATGAAATGCATTCACATATCCTGATTGTCAGAATAAACTTTAAGCATTCCTTTGATAACGTGATTGGCCGTCTGAAAGGGTTCAAATGACAGCTCTTTTATGGTTCTCCCTCTCCAGGGTTCAGAGGGCGTATTCGATGTGGCAGTCCTATAGATGAGACAGGTCTGATCTGAATGGCTCTGCTCTGATTCAATAATAGTTAGTCTTTGTGCGGCCGTGTGTGTAGAGGGGATAACTAGACAGCCTTTGTAATGACTGTAATTGTAGCGATGACTGGTCATGTCAGATATGACACGGTGAACCACTGGAATTAACCTTTATTATCCACAACGACCATGGAGAGGAACGGAATCACACCCTGGATCTAGCTGGCCTCTGTCTAGGGTGTCGAGGGCGTGTTGGTGTGTTTCACCTCTGCTGTGGCAGGGACAAGGAGCGCTGAACGCATGGATGGTCCCTGTTTGTGTGTGTGTGTGTGTGTGTGTGTGTGTGTGTGTGTGTGTGTGTGTGCGTGTGTGTGTAAGAGTGAGCTCATCTCCTCACGTCCCAGGGAAAGGAAAGGTAACTGGTTAATTTACTGTATAATCAGAACCACTGATGTTAATGACTGCAAAGCCCCGGAAGGATCTTAACACACAATACATTATACACTGTATATCCAGAAACATTAAAGGTGGAAGAGTAACACAAGCAAGTACTGCAACACTGTAAGAACTCCATCAGCTTAATCCCCCCCCCCCTCTCTCTCTCTCTCTCTCTCTCTCTCTCTCTCCCTCTTTCTCTCTCTCTCTCTCTCTCTATCCATCCATCCATCCCTCTTCCTGAGAACACTACTCTCCCTCTCCCTCTCTCCATCCCGCCATCTCTCTTCCTGAGGACTCTACTCTCCCTCTCCCTCTCTCCATCCCGCCATCTCTCTTCCTGAGGACACTACTCTCCCTCTCCTCTACTGCTCTGGGTGGCGGCTGTATGTTCAGACCTTTTTCCTTTTAATTAGATTTGTAAAAACAATTTTTGGAGTGCTTTATTCACTAAAAGCTCTCCGGGGTTAACATCCGCAAAGCACTTCTGTTCGGCTTCTTTTCACCAATGGAGCATAGATTATTTAAATTATTCAGAATTGCTCGACCTTTTATCTCACCCCCTTTGAAGGCAGCAAATTAAAAATGCAAATGGGCTAACTAATTAATATGTAAATATATTCGTTCCCAGTTAACAATTAGCAATTAAACCTGCAGTGTCTAGGAAGAGCACAGGCAAAATTAGCAACATATTTTTCCGTTTGAAAAATAGAAGACAAATTGATTGACTAAATGACTTTTACCGACAATCCACCTGTACCCCTGCAAACAGAATGAACGGAATGTCATGTAGACTCTTAAGAAAATCTAAGAAGACAAATGACACAACAAGAAAATGTCTTGTCATTTTGTCAGGGTTTTAGTTCTAGACTCATATTTCATAACTCAATCAAAAGTTAATTGAAATGTGAGTATGTATGTATGTGTTTAATTATTTATTTATTTTCCTGTGAGAGAGTAGAATTACACTAGATTAATGAATTGAACTTTGACTTCATGTAGCAGAGCTCTTCAGGGCACCGACATGGGCATATCATTCAAAAGAGGCAACTAGGACCATTACCAGAAACCAAGAGGAGAGAGTCAGTCCTCTGAAATACATGACAACACCCTCCTTTCAGTCAAATACAACCCTTACATGACAACACCCTCCTTTCAGTCAAATACAACCCTTATATGACAACACCCTCCTTTCAGTCAAATACAACCCTTACATGACAACACCCTCCTTTCAGTCAAATACAACCCTTACATGACAACACCCTCCTTTCAGTCAAATACAACCCTTACATGACAACACACCACCTTTCAGTCAAATACAACCCTTACATGACAACACCCTCCTTTCAGTCAAATACAACCCTTACATGACAACACCCTCCTTTCAGTCAAATACAACCCTTACATGACAACACCCTCCTTTCAGTCAAATACAACCCTTACATGACAACACCCTCCTTTCAGTCAAATACAACCCTTACATGACAACACCCTCCTTTCAGTCAAATACAACCCTTACATGACAACACCCTCCTTTCAGTCAAATACAACCCTTACATGACAACACACCACCTTTCAGTCAAATACAACCCTTACATGACAACACCCTCCTTTCAGTCAAATACAACCCTTACATGACAACACCCTCCTTTCAGTCAAATACAACCCTTACATGACAACACCCTCCTTTCAGTCAAATACAACCCTTACATGACAACACCCTCCTTTCAGTCAAATACAACCCTTACATGACAACACCCTCCTTTCAGTCAAATACAACCCTTACATGACAACACACCGCCTTTCAGTCAAATACAACCCTTACATGACAACACACCGCCTTGCAGTCAAATACAACCCTTACATGACAACACCCTCCTTTCGGTCAAATACAACCCTTACATGACAACACCCTCCTTTCAGTCAAATACAACCCTTACATGACAACACCCTCCTTTCAGTCAAATACAACCCTTACATGACAACACCCTCCTTTCAGTCAAATACAACCCTTACATGACAACACAATACAAGAAGCTAAGATCCAATGACTATATACTCTGCTACACCTTATGAAACCTAATACAAAAATATGACATCAATCACACATTCCTGTCTGTCTGTCTGTCTGTCTGTCTGTCTGTCTGTCTGTCTGTCTGTCTGTCTGTCTGTCTGTCTGTCTGTCTGTCTGTCTGTCTGTCTGTCTGTCTGTCTGTCTGTCTGTCTGTCTGTCTGTGCATGACAATCCATCTGCACCACCTCTGTATCCTTTCATAAGATAGATAGGGGCAGAGCAGAGCGGAGGGCAGGAGGCGTGAACTACACCTTACTCTAAAGGTTATCACTGATACACAGACCTGGCTCTGAGGCATGATGTATTCGCTCTGCAGAGATTTCATACAGAGAAAGAGAGTTTGCGCACACACACACACACGCGCGCGCGCACGCACACATGTCGCTTCATCAATGTTATTCTATTAATGTGAGAACATGCACAGTGTGATGTATGGAGATCACTGTACTGTCAGCTCTTTATTCATGACAGAGGTCAGCCAGGATAACAGAGGGGAGGGATCTCTTTCTTTTATCATCTACAGCCCTGTTACTAATCTAATCTAACTAATTAATTAATTAACAGGACCTATTTAGGCATTCATTCCGACTGGTTAAGGGAAGTGTTAAAAAATCCTCTGCGCCGTGTCGAGCCTACTTGATGCTAGTAGGCGCTCAGGTTGCCCCCTAGTGGATTGTATTGAAGGCTGTACAAACGAAGAATACCAGGTGTGACATGGCTAATCATTTATATAGGGTAATTTTCATGTAAAAGAAACCATGAGCACCAACATGTGAAGTTCATAGGAGCATGTCAAATTGGGTGTCAAATGAAAGCTGAGTCCATTTTTTTATTTTTTATTAAGGCATATATACATTTTATCAACCATTTTCCATCTTAAGAATTAGCCATAAGTAAAGGCTTTGATAAATAAATAAATTAAATGTTATTGGTCACATACACATATTTAGCAGATGTTATTGCGGGTGTAGTGAAATGCTTGTGTTTCTAGCTCCAACAGTGCAGTAATATCTAACAATACACAACAATACACACAAATCTAAAAGTAAAATAATGGAATTAAGAAATATATAAATATTAGGACGAGCAATGTTGGAGTGGCATCGACTAAATACAGTAGAATAGAATACAGTAGATACATATGAGATGAGTAACTCAGTATGTAAACATTATTAAAGTGACTAGTGTTTCATTATTAAAGTGACCAGTGATTCCATGTCTATGTATACAGGCCAGGTGCTGGGTTGCGTAACCGGGTGGTAGCCGCCTACTGATGGCTATTTAACAGTCTGATGGCCTTGAGATAGAAGCTGTTTTTCAGTCTCAATGTGGATAAGGTATTGCTCCCGCTGCTGTTTCCTGAAGTCCATGATCAGCTCCTTAGTTTTGTTGACATTGAGTGAGAGGTTATTTTCCTGGCACCACTCTCTGGTTTAACAAGTGGATTTCTGGTCAAACAGATTTCTGGTCAAACAGGTGGAAAAGGGGTCTTAGAAAACCTCTAACAGAAAAAGTCTTAAAAGGTATCAGAAATACATCAAAACACAATGTTGAAGACCCCTGCCTACTAATATCAAAACACAATGTTGAAGACCCCTGCCTACTAATATCAAAACACAATGTTGAAGACCCCTGCCTACTAATATCAAAACACAATGTTGAAGACCCCTGCCTACTAATATCAAAACACAATGTTGAAGACCCCTGCCTACTAATATCAAAACACAATGTTGAAGACCCCTGCCTACTAATATCAAAACACAATGTTGAAGACCCCTGCCTGTGGTGTTTATTATTATTTTTTTCCACCTTGGCCATAGGTCTAAGCAATGTCAAAATACATCGAATTGCAGGAAATTAGCTTTAAAACAGCCAACTCTTCCCGGGGGAGGACCCCAAGACCTTCCATTTAGGGGTTGTGCCAGGCGGCAAAGAAGTTCACATAGAAAATCTCACTCCAAGCTTTCTGACTGCCCTGTATCTCTTTAGATCAACGGTTAGTGTGATGAACATTTATTTGTATTTAACCTTTATTTAACTAGGCAAATCAGTTAAGAACAAATTCTTATTTACAGTGACGGCATACCTACAGGGTCAGCCCCTGGAGCAAATTAGGGTGAAGTGCCTTGCTCAAGGACATGATGAACATGATGAAGTATACTTGCAGTAGGAAGTAATAGCAGATTTCTTTTATTTCATTTTGGAAATGAAATGGTTGTGCTTTTGTATTGTTCTGGTTTAAGGGGTTCTATTGGAGTGAATGGAACGTATTCTGTAACATTATCTGATGCTGTGTGTGACTGCTGTCTCCTGTCTATCAGCCGTGTCTGTGTTTGACCTAAACTGTCTCTCCTTCAGCACCATGAGCCTGCCACCTTTGATGTGACACTGTTGTTGTTGCTATTTGGCTCCCAAGTGGCGCAGTGGTCTAAGACACTGCATCTCAGTGTGTGTGTTGCAGTGTGTGTGTTGCAGTGTGTGTGTGTGTTTGTTTTGCAGTGTGTGTGCATTACAGTGTGTGTGTGTGTGTGTTTTGCAGTGTGTGTTTTACAGTGTGTGTGTGTTACAGTGTGTGCGTTACAGTGTGTGTGTGTGTGTTTTGCAGTGTGTGTGTGTTACAGTGTGTGTGTGTGTGTGTGTGTGTGTTTTGCAGTGTGTGTGTTACAGTGTGTGTGTGTGTGTGTGTGTTTTGCAGTGTGTGTTTTACAGTGTGTGTGTGTTACAGTGTGTGCGTTACAGTGTGTGTGTGTGTGTGTGTTTTGCAGTGTGTGCGTTACAGTGTGTGTGTGTGTGTTTTGCAGTGTGTGCGTTACAGTGTGTGTGTGTGTGTGTGTGTGTTTTGCAGTGTGTGTGTTACAGTGTGTGCGTTACAGTGTGTGTGTGTGTGTTTTGCAGTGTGTGCGTTACAGTGTGTGTGTGTGTGTTTTGCAGTGTGTGCGTTACAGTGTGTGTGTGTGTGTGTTTTGCAGTTTGTGTGTGTGTGTGTTTTGCAGTGTGTGTGTTACAGTGTGTGCGTTACAGTGTGTGTGTTACTGTGTGTGTTACAGTGTGTGTGTTACAGTGTGTGTGTTACAGTGTGTGTGTGTGTTTTGCAGTGTGTGTGTTACAGTGTGTGTGTGTGTGTTTTGCAGTGTGTGTGTTACAGTGTGTGTGTTACAGTGTGTGTTTTGCAGTGTGTGTGTTACAGTGTGTGCGTTACAGTGTGTGTTTTGCAGTGTGTGTGTTACAGTGTGTGTGTTACGGTGTGTGTGTGTGTGTGTGTGTGTGTGTGTTACAGTGTGTGTGTGTGTGTGTTACAGTGTGTGTGTTACGGTGTGTGTGTTACGGTGTGTGTGTTACGGTGTTACGGTGTGTGTGTTACGGTGTGTGTGTTACGGTGTTACGGTGTGTGTGTTACGGTGTGTGTGTTACGGTGTTACGGTGTGTGTGTTACGGTGTGTGTGTTACAGTGTGTGTGTTACGGTGTGTGTGTTACGGTGTGTGTGTTACGGTGTTACGGTGTGTGTGTTACGGTGTGTGTGTTACGGTGTTACAGTGTGTGTGTTACATCTATTTGTCTCTTGGCTACAGTTCTCATCAGCATATTATAAACTGATCTTGATCTATGAGACCCACTAATGTTCAGGCTGACGTTTTGTTAATTAATCAGAGCTCTCTCTGTGCTCAGCCTGTTGCCTGACAAGCTTGCATTGTAAAGAAGCCAGTTGATATATGTGTATTGGCCACAGCAGATGTTCATGCTGGACAGATGTTGGACCTGAGATTGAAGCCCATATCATTCCCATGTTATTTGATATACTGTAGGCCCTTGGATGATTCATTGTGTGAATAGGACATCAGGGTAATGTATAGCTAGATATACACACTGTTGTCCGGTGTGTCTTTAACATTGGCTGTGTGTGTGCTTGTGTAGGTGTGTGTATGTAGGGAGGTCTTCGAGTGTTAGGAGCACCTGTGGCTGTTGGCAGCGCGGCACAGCTGGTGGGTTTGGCTCCGGAGGGACCTTGAGAGCCTGACGCCATGCCGCCCGCCCCGACGCCGTGGGAGAGATGAGTCTGTCCTGTATGCTAACCGTAATTAGCATGGGCCTGTTGATTTACTGATAATGACTGGGAATTCATTAGCGCTGCGCTAATTGCAACCTAGACTAGCTACTCCACCAACACCTAGCCCCCTCCAAAAAGTTTCCACTTCCTATCAGCCATAGATGGTTTCTTACTGATAATCTTTTAGATAGTTGGAGGTGGGAGTGGGCGGGAAGTTAGTGTGTAGTCCATTGATCTCTGATAGGAGGAGGAATGGGCTTTGCTGATTTGCCGACTACACCATCCTGAGCTTCCTATTTGTGGGAGACTGGTCATGTCATAGGAGAGGAGGGAGTTTTTAGGGTGATAGACTTTCGTTTAAACAGCCAGAATGCTCCAGATTGACTTCGAAATTGGACGCCTGTCCATGTCTTGAGGACCTTGGGAAAATGCCTTCAAAACCGGCCACTATGGGCAACAGTGAGTGCTATTACCATCACGTAGGCTTGGGTTTTGCTAGGGTGTTCTGGACCAGGGTGGCTAATGGATGTAATCCCATGACTCTGGATCCAAAGTTCACGTGTTCAATCCCAGTGGTAGACACGCATCTTAACATTTAACTGAACCTTGCGGAATGAATACCTAAACTTAATGTTTTAACCCCAAAACCTTAACCCTGAACTTTGAAATTTGATGTTTGAAGCAACTTCGATATTAGCAGTTTTGAGAATCAGAACGTTGCGGAGCAACCCAGGGTGTCAATTGTGGGTGTAGTGAAATGCTTGTGCTTCTAGCTCCAACAGTGCAGTACTATCTAACAAGTAATATCAAACAGTTTCACAACATATGCCCAGATACACATAAATCTAAGCAAGGAATGGATTAAGAATATATACATACACTATAGTATGCCAGAGCGGCATTGGACTAAGATACAGTAGAATAGTATAGAGTGCAGTTTATACATATGAGATGAGTAGTGCAAGATACATAAACATTATTAAAGTGGCCAGTGATTTCTAATCTATGTCTATAGGCAGCAGCCTCTGATGTGTTGGAAATGGCTGTTTAACAGTCAACGGCGTAGTATAGAATACCATACAGTATATACATACGTATATATATTTCCAAAGGTGCTATTGACATGAAAGTTTCACCAGATGTTGGTAACAACCCAAGTAATCCATACATACAAAGAAACCAAAACAAATAAGTTCAGAAATTAAGTTATGTGTAATAATGTGAAATGACACAGGGAAAAAGTATTGAACACATGAAGAAAGGGAGGTTCAAAAAGGCATGGAAAGCCAAGACAACAGCTGAAAACTATCAGTAATTAAAAAGCAATCCAGCCCCCTGTCAGTGCAAATTAATATCAGCTGGTTCAGTCCCAACTGATGACCTACAAAAAGGTCTCATTGCCAAGGTGTCACACAAGACACATCTCATGATGGGTAAAAGCAAAGAGCTGTCTCAAGACATTCGCAACCTAATTGTTGCAAAACATAATGATGGCATTGGTTATAGGCGCATTTCTAAGCTTCTGAATGTTCCTGTGAGCACTGTTGGGGCCATAATACGGAAGTGGAAAGACAATCATTTCACCATAAATTTGCCTCGACCAGGTGCTCCTCGTAAATTTGCCCATTCATCCTTCCTTCAATTATGTGAAGTTTGCCAGTACCATTTGCTGAAAAGCAACCCCACACCATGATGTTCCCACCTCCAAACTTCACTGTTGGTATGGTGTTTTTAGGGTGATGAGCAGTGCCATTTCTTCTCCAAACATGGTGTGTATTATGACATCCAAACAGTTAAATTTTGCTCTCATCTGACCACACTATATTCTCCCAGTATTTCACTGGCTTTTCCAAATGTTGTGCAGCAAACTTTAAACGAGCTTCAACATGCTTTTTTTTCCAGCAATGGAGTCTTGCGTGGTGAGCGTGCATACAGGCCATGGCGGTGGAGTGCATTACTTACTGTTTTCTTTGAGACAACAGTTCCTGCTAATTGCAGGTCTTTTTGAAGCTCTCCACAAGTGGTCCTTGGCTCTTGGACAACTCTTCTGATTATTCTTTTCACTCCTCTGTCAGAAATCTTGTGAGGAGCACCTGGTCGAGGCAAATTTATGGTGAAATGATTGTCTTTCCACTTCCGTATTATGGCCCCAACAGTGCTCACTGGAACATTCAGAAGATTAGAAATGCGCCTATAACCAATGCCATCATTATGTTTTGCAACAATTAGGTTGCGAATGTCTTGAGACAGCTCTTTGCTTTTACCCATCATGAGATGTGTCTTGTGTGACACCTTGGCAATGAGACCTTTTTGTAGGCCATCAGTTGGGACTGAACCAGCTGATATTAATTTGCACTGACAGGGGGCTGGATTGCTTTTTAATTACTGACAGTTTTCAGCTGTTGTCTTGGCTTTCCATGCCTTTTTGAACCTCCATTTCTTCATGTGTTCAATACTTTTTCCCTGTGTCATTTCACCTTATTACACATAACTTAATTTCTGAACTTATTTGTTTTGGTTTCTTTGTATGTATGGATTACTTGGGTTGTTACCAACATCTGGTGAAACGTTCATGTATATAGCACCTTTGGAAATATATTTACTGAGAAAAATGCTGACGTGTTCAATACTCATTTTACCCGCTGTATATATATATATATATATATATATAAGAGATGGGTGATGCAATATGTAAACACAATAAAGTGGCTAAGATACCGTAGAATAGTGTGCAGTTTATGCATATGAGATGAGTAATGCAAGATACAGAAGCATCATTTCTAAATGATGATGTGTCAATCAGTCCAAGTTGTTTTGATGTCGTACACCGCCGTATAAAGGGACAACATATGGAGTTTTGATCTAAATGGTCATCGTTGAGTCTAGGCTATAACGAGTGGCATTTTGGTATTATATTAGGATCCCCATCAGCAGCTACTCTTCCTGGGTTCCACACACAACATGGAACATGACATAATACTGAACATGAATAGACAAGAACAGCTCAAGGACAGAACTACATTTTTAAAAGGCACATGTAGCCTACGTATCAGTACATACACCCACTATCTAGGTCAAATAGAGGAGAGGCGTTGTGCTGTGAGGTTCTGCTATATCTGTTTTTTGAACAATATGAGATGGAACGGAGTTCCATGCAATAATGGCTCTATATAATACTGTACGTGCCCACTAGACGACAGGGACGCACTTGGACCAGATTTTTTCCTCAGTCCATCATTAAAATCATACAAAAAAACTATTTAGACCGGCCCACTGACCCGCCCATCTGGTTACAACGAGGCACGGATGAATTCTCAGTAGACAGAGTGCGGCCCTCTCTACTCCATCACCACTACACTCAGGCTTAGAACTGCGTTCTCTACCGCTACCGACGCCTCGTACAGCACAAGGACTTCTAAACTCTCTGTGCCTCTGTCAAGCATCAAACACAATAACAACACACAGCTCAACACTCCTCTCCCCTCCTTCAACTTCCCCTTCTTCAACTTGCCCTCCTGCGGGTTTTCTTGACACCTTCCCGTCTTTGTCCACCAAAGACTCCTCTCCTCTCCACGCACTCCTTTTCTAACATTCACTCATCCTCCCTTTAAAAAAAGGTACATCACATTCCACATTCATCATCGCTCTCAATCAATCTATTCTACTCCCTCCTCCTCCTTTCTTCTCCTCCTCCCTCCTTCCTACACCCTCCCTTCTTCATCCTTCCTCCCTTCTTCTTCCTCCTCCTCTTGGTTTCTTGTGGAGGTGAGAGGCAGGGGCCCGGTAATCAGAGCATCAAATCTGACAGTGTGCCCCCAGGCTGATGCACCGTACAGGGGGGATTGATGTACAGCGCCAGGTGTACGATACATGTGGCTAAACGCTACAGCTACAACCGGGCTAATTAGAAAAAAATACTAGCTAGCTGCTGCTCTTACCTTAGAGAGGCTGATGTGATGTCACATATGTCAGGCTGATGAGGAAACTGAACTTTTGATGCCAGTGCACTTTTAACGCATCTTGGCCATGGTTTACATGGTTTTCATGCTCATCAAACCGTTCAGTGTCCACTCGTGCCTTGTGGATGCAGCCAGGTCACCAGTGATACAAGTCAGTATTCAACGTCCATCCATGTCTGAGGATGTCGGGAGATGACGTGAAAACCGGCAACTAGGGGAAACAGTGAGTGCTCTTACCTTCAAGTAGGTTTGGGTGTTGTGAACGGGGATGGCAGATTGGCGTAAGAATCTGCCTCTGGAGTCAAAGGTTGCATGCGAAGGAAAGTTGTTTTTGAGATTTTTGTTTTAAACCTATCCCAAACCTTAACCCTAACCGTACAAATTCTGAATTAATCCCTAAACTTAACCTTAAACACTTTCGAAATTTGACATTTGGAACAACTTCGAAATTTGACATTTGGGAAACATGGATGAATGTCTAATTCTGACGTGAGACTGTGAGAGCTAGTTGGTGGATATGGACATTGTCATCCTATGGGGGCATAGCCATGGTAGCCAAAATAATGGGCAAAATAATGGCCTGCAGCATTTTTATACATGACCCTAAGCATGATGGGATGTTAATTGCTTAATTAACTCAGGTACCACACCTGTGTGAAAGCACCTGCTTTCAATATACTTTGTATCCCTCATTTACTGAAGTGTTTCCATTATTTTGTCAGTTACCTGTATGTGTAAAACACCGTAAAATGTGTATATTGAGTAATGGAACAAGGTCAAGTTTGTCTATTCCCCCTACTGTGTCTCACTACCGGCCACCGGAAAATTACCCTGCTTCACTGTTGCATCTCCTCAATTAAGTCATTGCTTCACGAAAAACAAAGTTATAGAAAATGTGCAGTATGTATTCATAATGTCGACAATTCAACTGTAGCTAACTCATTTGGCTGTGTAATTCTTGCATACATTTGCACATTAATGTGGCATGTTGTGAGCGGCGAGGGGTGTGTTTTCCTGTGTGATAGCTTTCCTACGGTGTTGTGTGTGTGTGTGTGTGTGTGTGTGTGTGTGTGTGTGTGTGTGTGTGTGTGTGTGGATGGAGAGAGAGAGAGCGAGAGAATGAAATAGAGCTTTAACACATTCAGTATTATTCAGCCAGAAACTGTAGATTGTGTTGTGATAATAGACACTTGTGTGTTTCTGACAAAGGGTGTGAGGGAGGGTGTGTTTGTGTGTTTGTTTTTGACTAAGTGTGTGGGGGAGGGTGTGTTTGTGTGTTTCTGACAAAGGGTGTGGGGGAGGGTGTGTTTGTGTGTTTCTGACAAAGGGTGTGGGGGAGGGTGTGTTTGTGTGTTTCTGACAAAGGGTGTGGGGGAGGGTGTGTTTGTGTGTTTCTGACAAAGGGTGTGGGGGAGGGTGTGTTTGTGTGTTTCTGACAAAGGGTGTGGGGGAGGGTGTGTTTGTGTGTTTCTGACAAAGGGTGTGGGGGAGGGTGTGTTTGTGTGTTTTGACAAAGAGTGTGGGGGAGGATGTGTTTGTGTGTTTTGACAAAGAGTGTGGGGGAGGATGTGTTTGTGTGTTTTGACTAAGTGTGTGGGGGAGGGTGTGTTTGTGTGTTTTGACAAAGGGTGTGGGGGAGGGTGTGTTTGTGTGTTTTTGACAAAGGGTGTGGGGGAGGGTGTGTTTGTGTGTTTTTGACAAAGGGTGTGGGGGAGGGTGTGTTTTGTGGGTCATATGTGCGAGCGTGAACACATCACCTCTATGTGACAGAGAGAGGGAGATAGTGTAATGTCTTATGTAGCTCATCAAATGGACCCCTTGACCTTAGTCTCTGACCTCTGTCAACCAATCACATCCATTTAAACCAGGTGCCACTGATTCAACACTAACCTACATGACCTTCCTCTCCACCCCTCTAATATTACACACTAACCTATATGACCTTCCTCTTCACTCCTCTAATATTACACACTAACCTACATGACCTTCCTCTTCACCCCTCTAATATTACACACTAACCTACATGACCTTCCTCTTCACCCCTCTAATATTACACACTAACCTACATGACCTTCCTCTTCACTCCTCTAATATTACACACTAACCTATATGACCTTCCCCTTCACTCCTCTAATATTACACACTAACCTATATGACCTTCCTCTTCACTCCTCTAATATTACACACTAACCTACATGACCTTCCTCTTCACTCCTCTAATATTACACACTAACCTACATGACCTTCCTCTTCACTCCTCTAATATTACACACTAACCTACATGACCTTCCTCTTCACTCCTCTAATATTACACACTAACCTATATGACCTTCCCCTTCACTCCTCTAATATTACACACTAACCTATATGACCTTCCTCTTCACTCCTCTAATATTACACACTAACCTATATGACCTTCCTCTTCACTCCTCTAATATTACACACTAACCTATATGACCTTCCTCTTCACTCCTCTAATATTACACACTAACCTATATGACCTTCCTCTTCACCCCTCTAATATTACACACTAACCTACATGACCTTCCTCTTCACCCCTCTAATATTACACACTAACCTACATGACCTTCCTCTTCACCCCTCTAATATTACACACTAACCTACATGACCTTCCTCTTCACTCCTCTAATATTACACACTAACCTATATGACCTTCCTCTTCACCCCTCTAATATTACACACTAACCTACATGATCTTCCTCTTCACCCCTCTAATATTACACACTAACCTACATGACCTTCCCCTTCACTCCTCTAATATTACACACTAACCTATATGACCTTCCTCTTCACTCCTCTAATATTACACACTAACCTATATGACCTTCCTCTTCACTCCTCTAATATTACACACTAACCTACATGACCTTCCTCTTCACTCCTCTAATATTACACACTAACCTACATGACCTTCCTCTTCACTCCTCTAATATTACACACTAACCTACATGACCTTCCTCTTCACCCCTCTAATATTACACACTAACCTACATGACCTTCCTCTTCACCCCTCTAATATTACACACTAACCTACATGACCTTCCTCTTCACTCCTCTAATATTACACACTAACCTATATGACCTTCCCCTTCACTCCTCAAATATTACACACTAACCTATATGACCTTCCTCTTCACTCCTCTAATATTACACACTAACCTACATGACCTTCCTCTTCACTCCTCTAATATTACACACTAACCTACATGACCTTCCTCTTCACTCCTCTAATATTACACACTAACCTACATGACCTTCCTCTTCACTCCTCTAATATTACACACTAACCTACATGACCTTCCTCTTCACTCCTCTAATATTACACACTAACCTATATGACCTTCCCCTTCACTCCTCTAATATTACACACTAACCTATATGACCTTCCTCTTCACTCCTCTAATATTACACACTAACCTATATGACCTTCCTCTTCACTCCTCTAATATTACACACTAACCTATATGACCTTCCTCTTCACTCCTCTAATATTACACACTAACCTATATGACCTTCCTCTTCACCCCTCTAATATTACACACTAACCTACATGACCTTCCTCTTCACCCCTCTAATATTACACACTAACCTACATGACCTTCCTCTTCACCCCTCTAATATTACACACTAACCTACATGACCTTCCTCTTCACTCCTCTAATATTACACACTAACCTATATGACCTTCCTCTTCACCCCTCTAATATTACACACTAACCTACATGATCTTCCTCTTCACCCCTCTAATATTACACACTAACCTACATGACCTTCCCCTTCACTCCTCTAATATTACACACTAACCTATATGACCTTCCTCTTCACTCCTCTAATATTACACACTAACCTATATGACCTTCCTCTTCACTCCTCTAATATTACACACTAACCTACATGACCTTCCTCTTCACTCCTCTAATATTACACACTAACCTACATGACCTTCCTCTTCACTCCTCTAATATTACACACTAACCTATATGACCTTCCTCTTCACCCCTCTAATATTACACACTAACCTACATGACCTTCCTCTTCACCCCTCTAATATTACACACTAACCTACATGACCTTCCTCTTCACTCCTCTAATATTACACACTAACCTACATGACCTTCCTCTTCACTCCTCTAATATTACACACTAACCTATATGACCTTCCCCTTCACTCCTCTAATATTACACACTAACCTACATGACCTTCCTCTTCACTCCTCTAATATTACACACTAACCTATATGACCTTCCTCTTCACTCCTCTAATATTACACACTAACCTATATGACCTTCCTCTTCACTCCTCTAATATTACACACTAACCTATATGACCTTCCTCTTCACTCCTCTAATATTACACACTAACCTATATGACCTTCCTCTTCACCCCTCTAATATTACACACTAACCTACATGACCTTCCTCTTCACCCCTCTAATATTACACACTAACCTACATGACCTTCCTCTTCACCCCTCTAATATTACACACTAACCTACATGACCTTCCTCTTCACTCCTCTAATATTACACACTAACCTATATGACCTTCCTCTTCACCCCTCTAATATTACACACTAACCTACATGATCTTCCTCTTCACCCCTCTAATATTACACACTAACCTACATGACCTTCCCCTTCACTCCTCTAATATTACACACTAACCTATATGACCTTCCTCTTCACTCCTCTAATATTACACACTAACCTATATGACCTTCCTCTTCACTCCTCTAATATTACACACTAACCTACATGACCTTCCTCTTCACTCCTCTAATATTACACACTAACCTACATGACCTTCCTCTTCACTCCTCTAATATTACACACTAACCTACATGACCTTCCTCTTCACCCCTCTAATATTACACACTAACCTACATGACCTTCCTCTTCACCCCTCTAATATTACACACTAACCTACATGACCTTCCTCTTCACTCCTCTAATATTACACACTAACCTATATGACCTTCCTCTTCACCCCTCTAATATTACACACTAACCTACATGACCTTCCTCTTCACCCCTCTAATATTACACACTAACCTACATGACCTTCCTCTTCACTCCTCTAATATTACACACTAACCTACATGACCTTCCTCTTCACTCCTCTAATATTACACACTAACCTATATGACCTTCCCCTTCACTCCTCTAATATTACACACTAACCTACATGACCTTCCTCTTCACCCCTCTAATATTACACACTAACCTACATGACCTTCCTCTTCACTCCTCTAATATTACACACTAACCTATATGACCTTCCTCTTCACCCCTCTAATATTACACACTAACCTACATGATCTTCCTCTTCACCCCTCTAATATTACACACTAACCTACATGACCTTCCCCTTCACTCCTCTAATATTACACACTAACCTATATGACCTTCCTCTTCACTCCTCTAATATTACACACTAACCTATATGACCTTCCTCTTCACTCCTCTAATATTACACACTAACCTACATGACCTTCCTCTTCACTCCTCTAATATTACACACTAACCTACATGACCTTCCTCTTCACTCCTCTAATATTACACACTAACCTACATGACCTTCCTCTTCACCCCTCTAATATTACACACTAACCTACATGACCTTCCTCTTCACCCCTCTAATATTACACACTAACCTACATGACCTTCCTCTTCACTCCTCTAATATTACACACTAACCTATATGACCTTCCTCTTCACCCCTCTAATATTACACACTAACCTACATGACCTTCCTCTTCACCCCTCTAATATTACACACTAACCTACATGACCTTCCTCTTCACTCCTCTAATATTACACACTAACCTACATGACCTTCCTCTTCACTCCTCTAATATTACACACTAACCTATATGACCTTCCTCTTCACCCCTCTAATATTACACACTAACCTACATGACCTTCCTCTTCACCCCTCTAATATTACACACTAACCTACATGACCTTCCTCTTCACTCCTCTAATATTACACACTAACCTACATGACCTTCCTCTTCACTCCTCTAATATTACACACTAACCTATATGACCTTCCCTCTTCACTCCTCTAATATTACACACTAACCTACATGACCTTCCTCTTCACCCCTCTAATATTACACACTAACCTACATGACCTTCCTCTTCACTCCTCTAATATTACACACTAACCTATATGACCTTCCTCTTCACCCCTCTAATATTACACACTAACCTACATGATCTTCCTCTTCACCCCTCTAATATTACACACTAACCTACATGACCTTCCCCTTCACTCCTCTAATATTACACACTAACCTATATGACCTTCCTCTTCACTCCTCTAATATTACACACTAACCTATATGACCTTCCTCTTCACTCCTCTAATATTACACACTAACCTACATGACCTTCCTCTTCACTCCTCTAATATTACACACTAACCTACATGACCTTCCTCTTCACTCCTCTAATATTACACACTAACCTACATGACCTTCCTCTTCACCCCTCTAATATTACACACTAACCTACATGACCTTCCTCTTCACCCCTCTAATATTACACACTAACCTACATGACCTTCCTCTTCACTCCTCTAATATTACACACTAACCTATATGACCTTCCTCTTCACCCCTCTAATATTACACACTAACCTACATGACCTTCCTCTTCACCCCTCTAATATTACACACTAACCTACATGACCTTCCTCTTCACTCCTCTAATATTACACACTAACCTACATGACCTTCCTCTTCACTCCTCTAATATTACACACTAACCTATATGACCTTCCCCTTCACTCCTCTAATATTACACACTAACCTACATGACCTTCCTCTTCACTCCTCTAATATTACACACTAACCTATATGACCTTCCTCTTCACTCCTCTAATATTACACACTAACCTACATGACCTTCCTCTTCACTCCTCTAATATTACACACTAACCTACATGACCTTCCTCTTCACTCCTCTAATATTACACACTAACCTACATGACCTTCCTCTTCACCCCTCTAATATTACACACTAACCTACATGACCTTCCTCTTCACCCCTCTAATATTACACACTAACCTACATGACCTTCCTCTTCACTCCTCTAATATTACACACTAACCTACATGACCTTCCTCTTCACCCCTCTAATATTACACACTAACCTACATGACCTTCCTCTTCACTCCTCTAATATGACTTTCTTTAATGGTCTTTAAGTCTCTTTTCTGTCTCTCCTGTTTTCCTCAGTATAGCAAATTAACTATATTTTCCCTGTGAGATATAGCCGGCAGCGTGTGTGTTTGTGTGTGTGTGTGTGTGTGTGTGTTTGTGTGTGTGCGTGTGTATACCCATGTGCGTGTGTGTGTGTGTGTTTGTGTGTGTGCGTGTGTATACCCATGTGCGTGTGTGTGTTTGCGTGTGTGTCTGTGTGTGCGCTCTGTTCAGTGTTGTGCTCTCTATGAGATTTGCATAAATAAGCGGAGGGTCTCAGCTTGCGCACCCTGTTGGCCAGGTTGAAGGATATTTGCATATAGAGCTGTGATAGGGCTCCCCTGGGTCTCTATGGCGACGCCACAGCGAGTAGGGGGCCCGAACCGACTCAAATGAGTTCTGAATTATAACCACACAGCTGCACTGCACTGCCCTCCATTTTGTGTGTGTGTGTGTGCTGTGCTGTGTGTGTGTGTGTGTGTGTGTGTGTGTGTGTGTGTGTGTGTGTGTGTGTGTGTTACTATGCTTGTGAACCAAAAGTCATCACATCAATAGTAAACCAAGGACAATTCAGAGAAGTGAGGACATTTTGCAGGTCCTCACTTGTAAAACAGCTATTTTAGGCTTAGGGGTTAGGTTTAGGGTTAGAATTAGGGTTAGGAGTTGGGGTTAGGGTTTAGATTTAGTATTAGGGTTAAGGTTAGAATTAGGGTAAGGGTTAGGGTTAGGGGTTAGGGTTAGGGGTTAGGAAAATAGGATTTTGAATGGGATTCAATTGTTGGTCCACAAAAAGTATAGAAAGACATGTTTTGTGTACTGTGTGCCGTGTGTGTGTGTGTGTGTGTGTGTGAGTGTGTGTGTGTGTGTGTGTGTGTGTGTGTGTGTGTGTGTGTGTGTGTGTGTGTGTGTGTGTATGTGTGTGCTGCGGAGGCAGAGCTATATGTATACCTAGGAGACTGATGGGGAAGTGTTGACAGACTGTATATTGGTTATCAACTGACCTATTTACTGATTTATTGATTGATTATTGATATCAATATTGATCCATTGACTATTGCAAAGTTTGTGAAATTTCAATGACTTTTAGGTGCTCTGTTGATAAACAATGCAGTCACAATCGTTATTGGGATCGGTTGTGAGTTTGATTTCCACATGTGGCTTAAGACATGACCATATTGTTATTGAAATCTTTATTTCAAGGCAGAAGCTGCGGATTAGACATTTCCAGACTGTAAAATTGATTCAGCTTTGATCTAACTTATTAAACAAGTACCATTCACCAGAGTAGACTGTTGTTCTCTGGGCAGCCGAACAAGTAGAGCTGAGACTGAGCGTAAAGTAGAGAATCCCACACATGCTCAGAAGCTTCGGGACCTTTAGCTGTCTGGAAGAAGGTTCCAGAAATGTCAGATCTGCAGCCACTCCGTATATTAAATTCCTGTGAGACTGAGGTGACCGCCACTCCAGACTGTTAGCTACCTCTGATGTCCCCACTCTAATGACAGTCAGACACACTAACCAACTCTGTCATCTCACTGTCCGCATGACGATGGCACCAAGACCGAGAGAGGGAGAGGGAGAGAGAGATGGGAGAGAGATTCATTTCACTGGTCTGGCCTCGTAACACAAGCCCTCCAGAACCGTACACTGTACCATAGTTCCTGATCCATTCTGACCCTCCAGCACCGTACCATTGCTCCTGATCCATTCTGACCCTCCAGCACCGTACCATTGATCCTGATCCATTCTGACCCTCCAGCACCGTACCATTGCTCCTGATCCATTCTCTTCTCTATAGAGGATTCTCGTTTAGCCATTCTCTGTGATTTTCTCTGGAAACAAGCAAATCATTTTCTCATAGACATGCTCATTAACCGACAGGCTGCTCCCTGACAGTTTCAACATTTTAATATTCCTGTGTTGGCCTTGGTAAACATCGAAGGTCTGATTGCTTCCATTAGAGCCAGTTCTGACATGCCAGGAAGTGAAGGGACTCTGAGGATGTCAGCAGGCAATAAGCAGTAAATACTGGCTTAACTACAGGATTCAGATCCTGACATGACATGAGAGAATGGCTGTCTATCTGAAGCTAATTGAAATGTACATCTAGGTCTTTAGAGACGTAAATGAGGTACAAATTAGGATATATTGGACATGAACATAGTAGTAAGTGTGAGAATGTCATTGTCTACAAGCGATTAAAACAAACACACACACGCACACGCACACGCACACGCACACGCATCTACATAGTTCATTGCAAGCAGATTGTCTTTCCTTAATATTCTCTGCTATAAAATCACCGTTGTCTGTTGTGGTTGAAATCCAGAGAAAAAGAGATCAATATAATAGGTTTGGCACCACGCCAGAATCACCCCTGACAATGTGCGGCGTGCCAGGCAGGCATTTGAAATCATTGGTGCATACCCAGGGCATTCGGGGGATTTCTCTCTCTTTCTCGTCTTTGCCAGGTAGCTGTGTGTGTGTGTGTGATGGACGGGAGGCACAATGCCCAGGTCTGAGGGAAGGGTTGCCACCCAGGTCTGCAAATTGGCTCGGGCCATCAAACACGGGCATCTGAATGAGTTGCCATTTGAGGAGAGGAGAGAGAGAAGGGAGGTAAGAGAGGGAGAAAACATTTAAAGGTTTCCCCAACCTGGTACAGTCTAGGATGACTGAAATTGCAAAGGGTTCCATCTATTTTTCTCCTTTCTCTTTTGGGGGAACATCTGAGGATTTAGTGGGTCTCTGTTGGCATCAGAGTTATTACATCTGAGGATTTAGTGGGTCTGTCCGTTGGCATCAGAGTTATTACATCTGAGGATTTAGTTGGCATCAGAGTTATTACATCTGAGGATTTAGTGGGTCTGTCCGTTGGCATCAGAGTTATTACATCTGATGATTTATTGGGTCTGTCCGTTGGCATCAGAGTTATTACATCTGATAATTTATTGGGTCTGTCCGTTGGCATCAGAGTTATTACATCTGAGGATTTATTGGGTCTGTCCGTTGGCATCAGAGTTATTACATCTGAGGATTTAGTGGGTCTGTCCGTTGGCATCAGAGTTATTACATCTGAGGATTTAGTGGGTCTGTCCGTTGGCATCAGAGTTATTACATCTGATAATTTATTGGGTCTGTCCGTTGGCATCAGAGTTATTACATCTGAGGATTTATTGGGTCTGTCCGTTGGCATCAGAGTTATTACATCTGAGGATTTATTGGGTCTGTCCACACACACACACACACACACACACACACACACACACACACACACACACAC
This sequence comes from Thymallus thymallus, assembly GCA_023634145.1. Classification (NCBI taxonomy): domain Eukaryota; kingdom Metazoa; phylum Chordata; class Actinopteri; order Salmoniformes; family Salmonidae; genus Thymallus; species Thymallus thymallus. Next base: position 27,573,454 of record CM042411.1, on the reverse strand, counting down.
ACACACACACACACACACACACACACACACACACACACACAGACACACACACAGCCACACACACACACACACACACAGCCACACACACAACCCACCATCAACACACACTTCTGCCCCCCTGCAGACGGGGCTGGTGCAACTGACGTCTCTGCGGGAGCACTAGATTAAAAATGATAATCGCTCTATGGTACGTAGCGCTGTGCATCGTTCACCACAGGCAGCACAGGTGTCTTTGTTAGGAGACACCCAGCGTTCTGAAAGGACTAATTATCTGCAGTTATTTTGGCAGTTACCGATACAGAATAAATCTCCTGCCACGGCCATGACTCCTACTGCTAGAAATTACACGCTGAGAGGCTTTGACTGAGTAAGTTGTTATACACTATATATACAAAATTATGTGGAGACCCCTTCAATTTAGTGGATTTGGCTATTTCAGCCACACTCGTTGCTGACAGGTGTATAAAATCCAGCACACAGAAGATGTCGAGATCGGTGGGAAAGAGCCCTGACCTCAACTCCATCGAACACCAGGCCTAATCGCCCAACATCAGTGCTCAGCTTCACTAATGGGGCTCCCGAGTGGCGCAGCAGTCTTTTATTTAACCTTTATTTAACTAGTTCAGTCAGTTCAGAACAAATTCTTATTTACAATGATGGCCTACCTACAAGGTCAGCCATAGTAGTACGGCACCCCTGGAAAAATTAGGGTTAAGTGTCTTGCTCAAGGACACATCAACAGGTTTTTCACCTTGTCGGCTCAGGTATTCAAACCAGCGACCTTTCAGTTACTGGCCCAACACTCTAACCACTAGGCTACCTGCCGTCCGGTCTAAGGCACTGCCATCTCAGTGCTACAGACCCTGGTTCGCTTTCCAGGCTGTGATTGGGAGTCCCAGAGGGCGGTGTAGGCCGTCATTGTAAATATGAATTTGTTCTTAACTGACTTGCCTAGTTAAATAAAGGTTAAATAAATACAAATAAAAAAAGAATGCTCTTGTGGTTGAATGGAAGCAAGTCTCCGCAACATCTAGTGGAAAGCCTTCCCAGAACAGTGGAGGCTGTTATAGTAGAAAAGGGAGGACCAACTCCATATTAATACCCATGGTGAGATGTTCGGCAAGCAGGTGTCCACATACTTTTGGTCCTGTAGTGTACCTTAGATAACCTAATGAGTTGTTATACCTTAGATAACCTAACCTAGATAACCTAACCTAGATAACCTACCATACTGTATGTATTCAGACCCTTCGCTATGAGATTCGAAGTTGAGCTCAGGTGCATCCTGTTTCCATTGATCATCCTTGAGATGTTTCTACAACTTGATTGGAGTCCACCTGTGGTAAATTCAATTGATTGGACATGATTTGGGGTTCCCAAGTGGCGCAGTGGTGACACTGCATCTCAGTGCTAGTGCGTCACTACAGATAACCTGGTTTAAATCCAGACTCTATCACAACCAGCCGTAATTGGGAGTCCCATACGGATTTTTTGTAAATAAGAATTTGTTCTTAACTGACCTAGTTAAATAAAAGTAAAAAAAATAATAATAATAAAAAGCAAAAACGAAGCCATGAGGTCGAAGGAATTGTCTGTAGAGCTCCGAGACAAGATTGTGTTGAGTCACAGATCTGGGGAAGGATACCAAAACATTTCTGCAGCATTGAAGGTCCCCAAGAACACATTCTTAAATGGAAAAAGTTTGGAACCACCACAAACGGAGCAGAAGGGCATTGGTCAGGGAGGTGACATGAACACCAAATGACAATCAATGCTGCCACAGGAAACAAACAGAGAAGCTTGCACATATACAAGGGGCAATCAACAAGGTGAGGGAGTCCAGGTCCAATGAGCGCTGCTGCGCGTAATGATGGTGACGGGTGTGTGTAATGATGGGTAGCCTGGCGCCCTCGAGTGCCAGGGAAGGGGAGGGGGAGCAAGCGTGACAGCCGCACTCCACCAATCAGGCCTTTATGGTAAAGTGTCCAGACGAAAGCCACTCCTCAGTAAAAGGCACATGACAGCCCAATAGGAGTTTGCCAAAAGGCACCTAAAGAATCTCAGACGATGAGAAACATTATTCTCTGGTTTGATGAAACCCAGATTGAACTCTTTGGCCTGAATGCCAAGCGTCACGTCTGGAGAAAACCTGGCTCCATCCCTACGGTGAAGCATGGTGGTGGCAGCATCATGCTGTGGGGATGTTTTTCAGCAGCTTGGACTGGGAGACTAGTCAGGATCCAGGGAAAGATGAAAGGAGCAAAGTACAGAGAGACCCTTGATGAAAACCTGCTCTAGAGCGCTCAGAACTCAGACTAGGGTGAAGGTTCACCTTTCAATAGGACAACAACCCTAAGCACACAGCCAAGACAACGCAGGAGTGGCTTCGGGACAAGTCTCTGAATATCCTTGAGGGGCCCAGCCATAGCCCGGACTTGAACCCGATTGAACATCACTGGAGAGACCTGAAAATGGCTGTGCAGCAATGTTCCCCATCCAACCTGAGAGAGCTTGAGAGCATCTGCAGAGAATAATGGGAGAAACTCCCCAAATACAGGTGTGCCAAGCTTGTAGCGTCATACCCAAAAAGATTTGAAGCTGTAATCACTGCCAAAGGTGCTTCAACAAAGAACTGAGTAAAGGGTCAAAATATATATGTTTTAAAGCAACAATGTCTAAAAAACTGTTTTTGCTTTGTCATTATGGGGTATTGTTTGAACATTGATGAGGCAAAAAATAGAATACAGCTGTAACGTAACAAAAATGAAAAAAGTAAATACTTTACGAAGGCACTGTCTATGTTGAACTCATCTACTGTCTGTATCTCTTAGGTAATGTCATCAGGCCTGTCTATGTTGAACTCATCTACTGTCTGTAGATGAGTTCAACCCCAAGAACACCATCCCAACCGTGAAGCATGGAGGTGGAAACATCATTCTTTGGGGATGCTTTTCTGCAAAGGGGACAGGACGACTGCACCGTATTGAGGGGAGGATGGATGGGGCCATGTATCACGAGATCTTGGCCAACAACCTCCTTCCCTCAGTAAGAGCATTGAAGATGGGTCGTGGCTGGGTCTTCCAGCATGACAACGACCCGAAACACACAGCCAGGGCAACTAAGGAGTGGCTCCGTAAGAAGCATCTCAAGGTCCTGGAGTGGCCTAGCCAGTCTCCAGACCTGAACCCAATAGAAAATCTTTGGAGGGAGCTGAAAGTCCGTATTGCCCAGCGACAGCCCCGAAACCTGAAGGATCTGGAGAAGGTCTGTATGGAGGAGTGGGCCAAAAGCCCTGCTGCAGTGTGTGCAAACCTGGTCAAGAACTACAGGAAACGTATGATCTCTGTAATTGCAAACAAAGGTTTCAGTACCAAATATTAAGTTCTGCTTTTCTGATGTATCAAATACTTATGTCATGCAATAAAATGCAAATTAATTACTTAATAATCATACAATGTGATTTTCTGCATTTTTGTTTTAGATTCCGTCACTCACAGTTGAAGAGTACCTATTATAAAAATTACAGACTTCTACATGCTTTGTAAGTGGGAAAACCTGCAAAATCGGCAGTGTATCAAATACTTGTTCTCCCCACTGTAACATCTATTCTCCATGCAGCCTAGTCCCCACTACATTAGAGTGGATCACATGGCATCATGCTGTGCCCCTGCAGGAATAACAGCCCTTGTAATTGAAATGAATATAAAGAAGAAGAGAGAGTTCCAAACTCCTCTCTCCCCTCTCTTCTCTTCTGCTTACAGAGAGGTGTCGGATTCAGGACGGAGGGAGCATTGGGCAGAGCAGGCACCACCAGGCTGTGGTTGTGTCAGGGGGGCTGAGTTGTGTCTGTATCCATGATCGGAGGTGGCACAGGTGGGGAAAGGAAGGGAGTGCTCAGCGTGGGGTAAAGGATTGGGGATGGCCCCTCTCTCTCTCCGTCCTCTCTCTCTCTGTCCTCTCTCTCTCTCTCTCTCTCTCTACGATCTTTCTTTCTATCTCTCTCTACCTCTCTCTCTCTCTCTCTCTCTCTCTATGGTCTCTCTCTCTCCCTGTCGGTTCCAGTGAGTGGGTAAAGACATATATCCCTCTGTTCTGTTGGAGGAGAGGCCTGGATTTGGGGTTTGTGAGAGAGATCCCCTGCAATCTCGCTCCTTCCATCTCTCAGAACTCTATCCCACCATCTTTTCCTCTCCCTCTCCCTCTCCCTAGTTCGTTCTGAGAAGTTTTGAGGGGTGGTCTAGGGGTTAGTGAATACATAAAAAAGGTGACCTGAAGGTGGCACTGCAGCACACATATTGTCTCTTTCTGACTGTGTTCCAACTCTGAAACGTTCTGGCACTATGTGCCGCGTTTACATTCATGCATGCAGTTGGAGGGGGAAGTTGGAGCTATGGCCCCGTCCCTTATGCCTTATATCACTAACACACATACTCGACTAAACCACAGTCTCCATATCTCACACAGTTACACACTACCCACCATCACACCTGCATCCGTCATGTTCTAACAATCCCACAATGCCCTCTGTCTGCCAGGCTACAGCCCCTGAGAGACTATTGTTCTGTCCCCTTTCTCTTTTCACTTCCCTCTTTTTTTCTCTCCTCTCTCTTCACTTTTCTCTCTATCTTTACATCTCCCTCTCTCTCTCTCTCTCTCTCTCTCTCTCTCTCTCTCTCTCTCTCTCTCGTTCTCTCTCTCTCTCTGTATACACATTATATATGTTATAACTGAAGACCCAATATGAATTCCACTACTCCATCAGTCACACAGCACACAGTGGGTTGTTCTTATCTACCAGAGAGTATGTTATAATCAGGGCACACAAACATCGCAATAAAACTCAGTGGCTTCGGCTTTATCTACTTTAGCCTATTCTTTCTATTTCAATTCACAGAAGTGGTTAAAGGCTATCGTCGTTTGTATCTGTATGTGTCTATGTTTTGTTAAAAACAAGCAACAGTAATGCAACATTCTATTGAGCCAAAACATACTACTTTTGTCTATGTAAAGTTGGTGACAAGGGGTTCGTGTGTGGGCTGCTGCCTCCAGCAGAGAGTACTCTTTCTCTCCTATCATTTGATCTCATATTGTAATCCCAGGTGTTTTGAATAATTTATAGGATACAGCTTCTCGTTAAACAATAATTTATATGTGTCTATGAGAATTAATTCCACAGGAATGCAACTGTAAATAATGAGACGGACCAGAACCACAGCTTGAGCTGAGAGAGGAGAGGGAGCATTTATATAGGAAATAAATAGATAATAATAATAAAATATATAAAAATATGTAAAATATGAATATTTAAGACTTCATTAATGCTCTTGTGGCTGAATGGAAGCAAGTCTCCGCAGCAATGTTCCAACATCTAGTGGAAAGCCTTCCCAGAAGAGTGTAGGCTGTTATAGCTTGAAAGGGGGGACCAACTCCATATTAATGCTCATGATTTTGAAATGAAATGTTCGACGAGCACGTGTCCACATTCTTATGGTCATGTAGTGTATAATTGAATGGCCAATCATACAAATTGACTGAAAAAAATATATAAACGCTACATGTAAAGGGTTGGTCCCATGTTTCAAGAACTGAAATAAAATGCCCCAGAAATGTTCCAGTCACACAAAAAGCTTATTTCTCACAAATGTTTGTTTACGTCTTTGTTAGTAAGCATTTCTCCTTTTCCAAGATAATCCATCCACCTGACGGTGTGGCATATCAAGAAGCTGATTTAACAGCATGATCATTACACAGGTGTACCTTGTGCTGGGGACAATAAACAACAAAGTTGTTTTAGAGAATTGGCAGAACGTCCAACTGGCCTCACAACCGCAGACCACGTGTAACCATGCCAGCCGAGGACCTCCACATCCCGCTTCTTTAAGTATTTTTGTCTGTAATAAAGCCCTTTTGTGGTGAAAAACGAATACTGATTTGCTGGGCCTGGCTCCCCAGTGGGTGGGCCTGGCTCCAAAATGGGTGGGCATATGTCCACCTAGGCCCACCAATGGCTGTGCCCCTGCCCAGTCATGTGATATCCATAGGAATGTATTGGAATGTATATCAATTGACTGATTTCCTTATATGAACTGTAACTCAGTAAAATTGTTTAAATTGTTACATGTTGCATTTATATTTTTGTTCAGTATAATTGTGATATTAAAACCTCTATAGGCCTAGAGAGTATTATGACGACATCACTTGTTCTATGATGATACATTCATGTTCATATTCATTTCCACTTACCAATGCACCTGGGAGATAGATAGATAGATAGATAGATAGATAGATAGATAGATAGATAGATAGATAGATAGATAGATAGATAGATAGATAGATAGATAGATAGATAGATAGATAGATAGATAGATAGATAGATAGATAGATAGATAGGTACTTTATTGATCCCCGTGGGGAAATTACTTTATCAAGCAGCTCCGAAAAACACAGGGCAGATGCAAAATGCCAGAACGAAATACACAAAAGACAGATACATGATACATGATACACAGTGCGGCAGAATGAAAACCTATAGAACTACACGCCTGGAGTGCAAAAAGCTATAAAAAGCATTGCATAGTATGAGTGAATGACTGAATATGTACACTATACATTGTTATAGTGTTAGGTAAAAAAATTATACAATTATTGCACGTTGATATAAATAAAAAAATATTTGCATGGTTAACTATACAGGTCTATGGCAGAGAAAGATACTTAAATAGCAAATTGCGGGTGTGAGGGTAATAGTTTACTTAATATACAGTTTGGTTAAATGAATATTTGCATGGTTAAATTAACTGTACAGGTAAATGACAGGAAGAGATACTTAAATAGCTAAATGTGTGTATGATATAATTTAGGGTAATAATACTTATTCCTTAAAATACAGTCCTTAGAACAGGGTTTAATTACAGATAAATGCACTTATTCCACATTCAATATACTAAATGCAATGGGAAAAAAAAGATACTACTGACAGGATACTAATATGCAGTCCTGAGTGAATGACTACGCAAGTATAGTCCAAGAATGACTTACAATATTGCATGTGATATGATATAACAACTGTACATGAATATGTATATACAGTCCTGAATAAATAAGTCCTGAGTGAATGAGTGATTACAGACCAGAGAGTTACTCACGGATGGATGGATGCCTAATTGTTAAACTAGGTCCTAACACCCCAATAGTTCCAGGTCTATGTTGCCGACGGCACGGCACCCCTGTGAGGCATTAAATAGTCTAATTGCCGCCGGCAGGAAGGACCTCCTGTAGCGCTCTCTGGCACACCGTGGTGGGATCAGTCTGTAACTGAAGGTGCTCCTCTGCGTCATAACCATAGCGTGCAGAGGGTGGGTGACGTTGTCCAGCAGTTTGGCCAGGATCGTTCTCTCCACCACCTCCTCTAGAGTGTCAAGGTTAATCTAGAGTGTCAAGGTTAATCTAGAGTGTCAAGGTTAATCTAGAGTGTCAAGGTTAATCTAGAGTGTCAAGGGGCATAGTCATACTCTCATGCATGATATAGTGATTTTTAATGCTAATGCAGAAAGCTTGTACCGCCCAGTGCTAATGTATCTGGTAGAATGATGCCACTGATTCCTGGGTCCTTAGGGTAGGAGATGCCATCTCTGTGTGTGTGTGTGTGGGGGGGGGTTGTGTGTGTGTGTGGGTTTGTGTGTGTCTGGTCCTCAGGTCAAATCCGATCAAATCAAATGTTATTTGTCACATGCGCCGAATACAACAGGTGTAGACCTTACTTACAAGCCCTTTACATAGAGGGTTCTACATGGAACCCAAAATCGTTCTGCCTTGAACCAAAAAGGGTTCTTCAAAGGTTTCTCCTATAGGGACAGCCGAATAACCCTTTTTTCTAAGAGTGTATGCATAGATAATAAACAGCAAGTAGCAGCAGTGTAAAAACATTTGATTAATTGAAGAGGAAGATGATTATCAGGGTAGACAATAGGACCCAAAGAGAGCAAGGTCATATAACATGATGTGTGACACACACACACACACACACACACACACACACACACACACACACACACACACACACACACACACACACACACACACACACACACACACACACACACACACACACACACACACACACACACACACACACACACACACATACACACACACACACACACACACACATTGATTTATAAAAAACAAACCAGCCAAACACTTGTTTGGAGCTCTCCAAAAAATAAGGAAGTGTGCTAGTTTTTTCAGGAAGTGCAGGGGACAGATTGTCTCTGTGTGTGACGCTGAAACAACTTCACCAGGTTTCAGTCTCCTGACACCTTCAAAGTGTAAAACGAGAGCTGTTCTCAAAAACTGGAGGGAAAAAAATTGCATACACAAATAGACGGTGCAATTTATAAGCATTAGGGAAGATACGTTGAGCATTGTGTGTCATCACGGACCCTCTCCCTCTCCTATACAGAGAGATTTCACACACGTTGTTTAAATTGAAATAACTGACATTAAAAAACACAAACGTCCCTTATTAGCGACAAGATCCGAGATGTCGTGGCCAATCACAGAGATATCAGACAAATAAGATGATAAAATATAGATTAGCATTTCCCTAGGACTGCCTAACGTCTTCCGCATCATTCTGCTTCAAAGAAGAAAAAGATAAATGATGATGCAATTAAAAGTGAACTAATTAAGGAATGCTTCTTTTAAAAACTCATTAACTGAAACCTCATTTACATAATGATGCATATTAATTAAGTTTTAATGAATCTCTCTTTGGCAGTGTATGGAGCCATCTCTCTCACCCAATTGAATAAACACTGTTTGTGTCCCAAATGGCGCCCTATTCCCTATATTCCCTCCAGTTAAAAGTCATGCACTATGTAGGGAATAGCTTGCCGTTTGGGGTGCATGGCACTGTTCTGTTCTTCAGTGTGGTTCTCTCTCACTCAGTGCAAATGGGAATGGGGTTTAAACAATGGTAACAAATAAAGAAAACAAAACATTCAAGGTTGAATGTCAGATGCAGAATCTATGCAAACCTATTAGCAGGAATGGAAAATATTTAGAAAAGATGTTGGACATTTGGTTAAAAAAGAAAAAGGAAGAAATACCTTTTATTAATCTTCAAGGACTTTTCATTGAAAGCTGTCTTTCTTCTTTGAAGGCCTAGACATTAAATTTGGTATATTGCATTTTAATGAAGTGCATTTTAAATTAGAGGACACCTTTCACATCACCAGCTGGTGCGTCTTCAGGTGCAGTCCCCCCCCGTCCCCCCCACTCCACCCCTTCCTTATAACACTTCTATGTGTACACACTTAGACACAAACAGTCTAGCTAAGCCATTTTTATTCAACGGAAAATAAATGATATGGATACAAATGTAACAAGGACATTACACAAAACAAAGTCCAACACAAAAAGGTTATTGGTTAGGCCTAAATTCTTATCCAATCCTTATTCAATCTGTTCTGTCTGAGATTCCATGTCAGAAACAGCAATAAAGATAACTGGACTTGAGGGAGGTCAATGGTCACCCAGATCAGATGAACAGAACCAGAACAAGAGAGTGTGTAGCCTTGTAGGGAACCGGGAGACCGGCAGAGCAGATGCCCGTTAATTAGGGGAAATGTGACGGACAAGATCTGATCAGCGGGGTACAGCCGCCGCACACCAGCTGTTGTCAGGGGCGTCGCTGGGGTTGGGTGGGGAGCGTACCTGTCCCTACAGGCCACCGCCATGCGCCACCACGCACCGCACACGCCAGGAACTATCAGCAGGGTAGCACTCAGCAGACACACGGAAATGGCTTCCAACAGGGTTCTTCAGCTGTCTCCATAGTATAGTCCTTTTTGGTTCAAGGTAGAAGCCTTTTTGGTTCAAGGTAGAACCCTCTGTGGAAATGGTTCTACATGGAACCCAAAAGGATTCTACCTGGAACCAAAAAAGGTTCTTCAAAGGGTTCTCCTATGGGGACAGCCGAAGAACCCTTTTAGGTTCTAGATAGCACCTTTGTTTCTAAGAGTGTATACATAGCATCACGTTATATTACTTTGGTACTACACATAACATCACGTTATATTACTTTGGTACTATACATAGCATCATGTTATATTACTTTGGTACTGTACATAGCATCATGTTATATTACTTTGGCACTAAACATAGCATCACGTTATATTACTTTGGTACTATACATAGCATCACGTTGTATTACTTTGGTACTATACATAGCATCACGTTATATTACTTTGGTACTATACATAGCATCACATTACATTACTTTGGTACTATACATAGCATCACGTTGTATTACTTTGGCACTAAACATAGCATCATGTTATATTACTTTGGTACTATACATAGCATCACATTGTATTACTTTGGTACTATACATAGCATCACGTTATATTACTTTGGTACTACACATAGCATCACGTTATATTACTTTGGTACTATACATAGCATCACAGATAGAATAACACCTCACTAAGCAGCTAACAACAGGCAGATATAATAACACCTCACTAAGCAGCTATAAACAGGCAGATATAATAACACCTCACTAAGCAGCTAACAACAGGCAGATATAATAACACCTCACTAAGCAGCTAACAACAGGCAGATATAATAACACCTCACTAAGCAGCTTTAAACAGGCAGATATAATAACACCTCACTAAGCAGCTAACAACAGGCAGATATAATAACACCTCACTAAGCAGCTTTAAACAGGCAGATATAATAACACCTCACTAAGCAGCTATAAACAGGCAGATATAATAACACCTCACTAAGCAGCTAACAACAGGCAGATATAATAACACCTCACTAAGCAGCTAACAACAGGCAGATATTATAACACCTCACTAAGCAGCTAACAACAGGCAGATATAATAACACCTCACTAAGCAGCTAACAACAGGCAGATATAATAACACCTCACTAAGCAGCTAACAACAGGCAGATATAATAACACCTCACTAAGCAGCTATAAACAGGCAGATATAATAACACCTCACTAAGCAGCTTTAAACAGGCAGATATAATAACACCTCACTAAGCAGCTAACAACAGGCAGATATAATAACACCTCACTAAGCAGCTTTAAACAGGCAGATATAATAACACCTCACTAAGCAGCTATAAACAGGCAGATATAATAACACCTCACTAAGCAGCTAACAACAGGAAGATATATTTACACCTCACTAAGGAGCTAAAAACAGCACTCACTCTCTCACTCTGTGCGTCTCTGGCACTCTCTCTTAAAACATTGTTGTGCACACCTGCAGTAGCCCTCTTTCTCTCTCACTCTGAAAATGTCTAAAGAGACTTGACTAATTCTATACTGTGGAGTGTTGTGATAGTTCAACCTGTAGTATAAACTGTAACTTGTTTTATTATGAAGTTGATTTGAGATGGTGTGCGTGTAAGTTGAACAATATTCATGCATGATATATTAGAAAAATAAGAGACATCACTCAATGTTATATAGATAATTTCTTATAAAGGAATGCCACTTCTTTGACTCAGGCAGCAGACTAGCTGAAGTAAAAGTAACCCCCACTATTGAAAGTTATCTGTCTTTTAATCAATTGTTAAAATGTGACATGCAATCATCATTTAACAATGTCTCCTTGTTTTGTTTCTTTGAATGTTTCTCTAAATACAGCAGTCTATCTGGGATGTTACCTCCTGCTCACCAGAGGTGTTTCAACAATAGCTTGTAAAAAAACAAAGGAGCACTTTTTTCCCTCTTCCCAAATCCCCACGGAGCTAAAGTATCAAAACTGAAAAAAGGAAAGAAAGAAATCTGTGGGGTGATGAATAATTTGAATGAGGAAATGAAGCCGTTTGAGGACTGACTGACTGACTGACTGAGATACCTCACAAGCAGCTATCAGGCAGCCGTGGGGAGGATACAATTAGGTCACCAAAAATAAAACGCTGCAACGCTGGTATCCTCCAGTAACTCTTTCTTAGAGTTGTCAAATCCAATATAGTTCATCTGAACTCTTTATATTGAATTCAAACTTGAGGGAAGGGAAGGAGAGAGAGAGAAAGAGAGAGCGAGAAGGCAGAGAGAAATAAAGAGAGAGAGAGACCGATAGAGAGAGAAAGAGCAAGAGAGAGAGAAGAAATCAAATGTTATTAGTCATGCTTCGTAAACAACAGGTGTAGACTAACAGTGAAATACTTACTTACAGTCTCTTCCCAACAATGCAGAGAGACAGATAATATAGAAATAATAGAAAAGATAATAGAAAAATGTGTCTCAAATTCAATGCTTTCAGTTTTTGAAATATTTAGGACTAACTTATTCCTTGCCACCCATTCTGAAATTAACTGCAGCTCTTTGTTAAGTGTTGCATTCATTTCAGTTGCTGTAGTAGCTGATGTGTATAGTGTTGAGTCATCCGCATATATAGACACACTGGCTTTACTCAAAGCTAGTAAAGATTTTTTTTTAAAGGGCCTAGACAGCTGCCCTGGGGAATTCCTGATTCTACCTGGATAATGTTGGAGAGGCTTCCATTAATGAACACCTTCTGTGTTCTGTTAGACAGGTATTTCTTTATCCACAATTTAGCAGGGGGTGTAAAGCATTAACACACACGTTTTTCCAGCAGCAGACTATGATCGATAATGTCACAAAACAGCCCCCACAATCTTTTTATCATCAATTCTTCTCAGCCAATCATCAGTTATTGGTGTAAGTGCTGTGCTTGTTGAATGTCCTTCCCTATAAGCATGCTGAACGTCTGTTGTCAATTTGTTTACTGTAAAATAGCATTGTAACTGGTCAACCACGATTTTTTCCTAAACTTTACTAAGGGTTGATAACAGGCTGATTGGTCGGCTATTTGAGCCAGTAAAGGGGCTTTACTATTCTTAGGTAGCGGAATAACTTTTGCTTCCGCTATTATCCTCTGTTATTTTCCATCCAAGTTGTCAAACCCCGGTGGCTTGTCATTGTTGATAGACAACAATAATTTTTTCACCTCTTCCACATTCACTTTACGGAATTCAAAATGACAAATTACAATTTTAGTCTTTCATAATTTGGTCAGCTGAGTTTTCTTTTTTCCTCAAATTTTCATTGAAGGAGCTCCAAAGCTTTTTACTATTATTCTTTATGTCATTCATCTTTGTTTCATAGTGTAGTTTCTTCTTCTTTTTATTCAGTTTAATCACATACATTTCTAAATTTCTCAGTCAGTTGTGCAGCCAGACTTATTTGCCATTCCTTTTGCCTCATCCCTCTCATCCATATAATTTTTCAATTCCTCATCAATCCATGAGGATCTAACAGTCATTTTCTTAATGGGAGCATGCTTATTAGTAACTGGGATAAGCAATTTCATTATGTTGGCTCCTCATTACACATCACGGACCAACAAATATTCTTTACATCAACGACATAGGAATCAATACAAAACTTATTGTATGACCTCTTATACACTATATTAGGCCCAGCCTTTGGATCTTTGGATTTCCTACATATGGCTACTATATTGTGATCACTACATCCGATGGATATGGATACTGCTTTCAAGCACAATTCTGCAGCATTTGTAAAGATGTGATCAATACATGTTGATTATTTAATTCCTGTGCTTGTAACCCTGGTAGGTTGACTGATAACGTGAACCAGATTGCAGGCACTGGTTACCGTTTGAAGCTTTTTCTTGAGTGGGCAGCTTGATGAAAACCAGTCAATATTTATATTACCCAGAAAATATACCTCTCTGTTGATATCACATACATTATTAAGCATTTCACACGTTATCCAGATACTGACTGTTAGCACATGGTGGTCTATAGCAGCTTCCCACCAGAATGGGCTTTAGGTGAGGCAGATGAACCTGTAGCCATATTACTTCAACAGTATTTAACATGATATCCTCTCTAATCTTTACAGAAATGTGGTTCTGAATATAAACAGCAACACCTCCACCACTGGCATTTCTGTCTTTTCTGTAAATGTTATAATCTTGTATTGCTACCACAGTATCATCAAAGGTATTGTCTAAGTGAGTTTCAGAGATAGTCAGAATATGAATGTCATCTGTTACTAGCATGTTATTAATTTAATGAACCTTGTTTCTTAAGCTACATATGTTAATGTGGGCTATTTTGAGCACTTTTCTGGGATGCTTGCTTGCTTTCATTGCTTTACTGGGAAGCTTAGCAGAAGTAGATATTCTACATTATAATGACTCATCGACATAATGGTAGGGATTAACTGAGCTGGGCTTGGGTCATTGATATGTCAATGTCTCAACATTGATTTGGGTGGATCCCATCCTCCTTATAAAACATGTTTTGTTTCCAAAAGGTATCAAAACTGTCAACAAAAGTTACACCCATTGAGCTGCAATAATCACGTAGCCAGTTGTGAAGAGAAAGAATCCTGCTAAAGCATTCAATGCCAAGATTCAGAGAGGGCACAGGGCCAGATATGATGTTTTTTTTTATTAGTGTCTAGCAGAAAGTCAATCAGCTCTTTGAAATCCAGTTTCAACTGTTCAGAGCTGCCCTTCATACTTTCCGAAGGCACTGTAATTCAATTTTGCTTTTTACGTTTCAAGTAGCTATTTACATTTGTCAAAATGTCCTTGCTAATGTTTGTCGCCGTGATTGTTCATTTCCTAACGAATGCCATTACATTTGGAGTCCAAATGCTAAAATCCACATGGACTACGATAGAATTGATGTCTATGTCCTGGCATATTACATTTAGGAGCAACTTATGAATGCCATTTACTCCACCCACTCCCACGTTTCACAGGATGGTGCAGGCCTCCAACAGATGGAGAAACCCCGCTCGATCCAGAGCAAACACGGAAGGTTGCCAACTTCGACTTCGAAATCGTAGAGGAAGGAGTATCTTTAGCTTCCAAGGCTCGTGACATATGACCATCGTTGATTGCCATGCTCCTCTTGATGACTCCCCTGGCGAACAAACTCCAGGAAACAACGGCTGGTCGGATAACGACAAACGACAAGACAGAGATGCATCCAACATGCGCGAACGCCGTCCAGCCACTGGCGTAGAAAAGGTAAACATTCCACTCTGCGTTTTACCCCAGTATCTTACGTAGGCTGGCAACCTGCATGATCAAGGAAGTCACCTCAAGCCTATAATCCTCGGCAAGCAAACAATTGCCGCATTGGATCCAGTTTTTCCCGAATCAAAGCATAGTAGATAAAGCTCCTACCGCGCTGCAACCGTTCATTTACTTCTCCAGACAAAGAGGGCTCCATTGGAAAACTCATCTGGGACTAACTTCGTTAGCTTGATGGCTAATGTTAGCAATTTAGCTAGGTTAGTGGCTCTTTCAAGCAGACTTTAACCTGTCAGTTAAGCGGGATTCTGGGACATAAAATAGCAGTCCTGGCCGTTAAAAGCTAACCGCATCACGGTATCGATGCAAAAACAAGTTTGGTATTTATGTTTGCTAGCTAGCTATAGAAACATTTTTGGATGCCAAATCTTGTGCCATTCATTAGGCAATGAACAGACACGGCAACGAACATTAGCAAGCAAACTTTGACATACCTTATCAAATGTAGACAGCTACTTGAAACTATAAAAGCAAAGTTTTATTACAGTGCCTTTCGAAAAGTATTCAGAGCCTTTGACTTTTTCCACATTTTGTTATGTTACAGCCTTATTCAAAATATGATAAATTTTTTCCCCCCTCATCAATATACACACAATACCCCATAATGACAAAACAAAAACAGGTTTTAAGAAATGTTTGCTAATTGATAAAACATTTAAAATGGAATTATCACATTTACATATGTATTCAGACACTTTGCTCAGTACTTTGTTGAAGCATTGAGCCTTCTTGGGTATGACGCTACAAGCTTGGCACACTTGTATTTGGGGAGTTTCTCCCATTCTTCTCTGCAGATCCTCACAAGCTCTGTCTGGTTGGATGGGGAGCGTTGCTGCACAGCTATTTTCAGGTCTCTCCAAATATGTTAGATTGGGTTCAAGTCCGGGCTCTAGTTGGACCACTTGACCCGAAGGCATTCCTGTGTTGCCTTGGCTGTGTGTTTAGGGTCATTGTCCTGTTGGAAGGTGAACCTTCGCCCCAGTCTGAGATCCTGAGTGCTCTGGAGCAGGTTTTCATCAAGGATCTCTCTGTACTTCGCTCCGTTCAACTTTGCCTCAATCCTGACTAGTCTCCCAGTCCCTGCCACTGAAAAACATCCCCACAGCATGATGCTGCCACCACCATGCTTCACCATAGGGATGGTGCCAGGTTTCCTCCAGATGTGACGCTTGGCATTCAGGCCAAAGAGTTGAATCTTGTTTCTCATGGTTTGAGAGTCTTTAGGTGCCTTTTGGCAAACTCCAAGTGAGGAGTGGCTTCCGTCTGGCCACTCTACCATAAAGGCCTGATTGGTGGAGTGCTTCAGAGATGGTCGTCCTTCTGGAAGGTACTCCCATCTCCACAGAGGAACTCTAGAGCTCTGTCAGAGTGACCATCGGGTTCTTAGTCACCTCCCTGACCAAGGCTCTTCTCCCCCGATTACTCAGTTTGTCCGGGCAGCCAGCTCTAGGAAGAGTCTTGGTGGTTCCAAACTTCTTCCATTTAAGAATGATTTAGGCCACTGTGTTCTTTGGGACCTTCAATGCTGCACAAATGTTTTGGTACCTTTCCCCAGATCTGTGCCTCGACACAATCCTGTGTCAGATCTCTACGGACAATTCCTTCGACCTCATGGGACCTTTTATATGAAACGATGGCGGAAACATAATGTACAATATAGCAGAGTTTGTCAGGAGCCCGTAAAACGGCTGCCATAGATTGCAGCACCTTTCTTTCAAAGAATGAGATAGAGAGAGAGAGAGAGAGAGAGAGAGAGAGAAGACGGAGAGCGAGAAAAGATGGAGGGAGAGAGAAGATGGATGGAGTGAGAGAAAGAAATAGGGAGATATTGCTTTTTAGTTTATTATTCTCATAAACGTATAAGATTTCTTCACTGCACAACTAGTCATATTGGTTACGTTCTCATGAAGAATACGCTCGTCAAGAATCCCAACAGCAGCTTCCCAACGAGACTGATAAGAGCCACTACACAACACTATCTTCATGCTGATTTAGATAACCTTTATCTAAAGACAATCTGGTTCATTTAGACAAAATAAAACTTTTCCAATATTGGTGTTTCATACCTTGACTGAACGCTAAAACTGTAGAGAGAAAGTTTACGATTCATTACTGTTCTGATAAAAAGTCAACATGAAGTCATCAAAATGTTTGAGACACCACAACAGGAAGGAAGCCAGCTCCTCGGTAGAGCGAGTGGTGGCACGTCTCCAATGTGACAGCTATGTCACACTACCTAAAACCCTGTGGCATAATTATACCCCTGTTGCTCCCAGGGAGAGATGGAGCTGAGGAACGGAATGAGTTAGTGAGAACGAGAGAATGGGGTGGAGGGAGGGGAGCTGTTCTTCTTTAGTGTGAAAAAGGCATCAGAGCTTCTGGCTTATTCACAGAGAGAGCCCTAGGGATACCTCTCGCTCTTTTTAACAAAGCATTCCTACTCTGTTCGTGAATATTGCTGGTAGGCTGGCTGGGTATGCTCAAGCCCCTTCTATTTATCTCCTCTTCTCTCCTCTCTCTCTCTCTCTCTCTCTCTCTCTCTCTCTCTCTCTCTCTCTCTCTCTCTCTCTCTCTTTTCTCTCTCTCTTTCTATCTCTCTTTCTATCTCTCTTCCTCTCTCTCTTTCATGCTTTCTCTTCTCTCTCTCTCTTTCTCTGTGATTACTTGATTACAATGCGAGAGCGAGAGGGGGAAGAAAGAGACGGGGAGGAAGAGAGAGAGCGAGGGGAAAGAGAAAGAGAGGGGGGGGGGGGGAGAGCCAGAGAGGGAGGGGGAACATAACTCAGAGGAAATACATATCACATGTGGCGTTCCACAAGGTTCGATTTTGGGTCAAGTACTGTTCAGCATGGCATTAATTTTCATAGCTACGCAGACGATACACAACTTTACATTTTAGCTCCACGGATAAATTATTAGACTGTATTAGTATTGGTGATTTAAATACTTGGATGGCTCACATTTTCCTCCAGCTAAATCAAGACAAGACAGAGGTACTTATTGTTGGAAACAAAGCACAGAGAGAATCTGGCCGCACATTTGAATTCACGGGCATTAAAGATAAAACACCTGGTAAAAAACCAAGGTGTTATTTTAGATTCTGACATCTATTTCGAATAACACATTAGGAATGTGACCAAAATAGCTTTTTATCACCTGAGGAACATTGCCATGGTGCGGCCGTTTATCTCTCAGGCTGATACAGAGAGTCTTCCATGCTTTTATTACAAGCAGGCTTGACTACTGTAATGCTCTCCAGTCTGATCTACCCAAGAAAGCCATTGGTCAACTGCAAAAAAAAAGAGTGCTGCAGCACAGGTACTGACCAAGACCAGACAGAGAGCACACATTACACCAGTTTTAAGGTCTCTGCACTGGCTGCCTGTGAGTTTTAGAATTCATTTTAAGATTATTCTATTGGTTTTTAAATAAATCCACAATTGTGCACACCAATACATGTCAGACATGCTTTTAAGTTATGCACCCAGTAGATCCCTCAGGTCTTCTGGCACTGGCCTTTTAACTATCCCAAAGCCTAGAACCAAGAGGCATAGATAGGCAGCCTTTAGTTATTATGCCCTCAGTCTCTGGAACAGCCTGCCAGAGAACCTGAGGGGGGCTGAAACTGTGGACATATTTAAAAGAGATCTTAAACACACCTTTTTAGCTTTGCTTTTCCTCAGGGTGCTTTTTAGTCGTTCAGTTTGTATTGTTATTATTTTGTTTTTTATCCTCTGATGTTGGTTGTGTAGTAAATATTTGTTTTGATTGTTTTTTTTCCTGTGAAGCACATTGTGTTGCATTCCATGTCTGATATGTGCTGTTTAAATAAAGCTTGATTTAATTGAGAGAGAGCGAGCGAGCGAGCGAGCGAGAGAGAGAGAGAGCGAGTGAGCGAGAGAGAGAGAGCGAGAGAGAGAGAGCGAGAGAGAGAGAGAGAGAGAGAGAGAGAGAGAGGGAAAAGGAACTAGAAATTGGGAGAGAGAGAGGGAAAAGGAGAGGGAAAGAGAAAGAGTGTGAACAGAGAACAGAGAAGAGAGAAGGAGGGTGTGTGTTCATACTCCAACTAGGTCACACTGTGGTAGGAACAAAACAGAACAGACCTCAAGTTTGCAGAAATCATCACAGGAAAACAAACGTGTCAGACTCTGTTTTGCTTCCAAAGCATGATAATAAGAAATTCTAAAAAATCTCCATTGCAAATTAGCCTCCTCTGTCATTGTGAAGTTTCCTGTTTGAAATGCATATCAAAACCCCGGCACCGCAGCCACAACTTACCTTGTCATTGACATCAGGGGACAGACAGAGAGGAGATGAGAGAGAGGGGGATACGGATGTATACATAAGCCCCCCCCCCCCCCACAAAGACAGATAGATCAGATAGAGGGAGAGACACACTCACATTCAAAACGTCTGACTTCATTGTCTGTCTGTCTTTAAGATCCCAAACACATGGAACTAGCGGATCCAAGAAGGACAATGAAAAGAGAGGGAAGGTTACAGAGTGTTAGAAAATTGTCACAGAAAGACTTGAACCTATTCACTTGAACCCACTCAATCAACACATACATGGATAAGTATTGATTTTAAAACCTGATTAATTATTCAAACGGCATTGAACATATTCTGAGCTCTATTCTCTGCCGTTTTAATGGGGGACGATGTGGTAGCACTGGCTCCCTTCAGCTAACCAGAGGGTGAGAATGTCACATCTTTCATCCTAGAGCTCAAATGGGAACTGATAAACACCAGTCAATGACCAGTTCATCCACGAAAACCAACCCATTGAATTTGGCCTCTTTGTCCACTAGAAGACCCTGCAGGCCTACTGTATAGCTATACACTTTACTCACCAATGGTGTCAATCAATCTACCTCTCTGTTCTGTGATTGGCTTGGAGCTACAGAAAGTAGAGCAACAATCGGCCGCATCTCTAATGACACTGTATTCCCTTTATACACTACTTTTGACCAGGGCCCGGTTTCCCAAAAGCATAGGGTACCATTTGGGACATATACAGTACAGAGCCCCTCCCCACAGGTCAGGACCAAGGAGAGTGGAGCCAATTACTATGCAGATCAGAGCTGATGCCGTTTAGGGGGATTGCTCCAATGCAATCATATTAGCTGGCTAGAGAAAGAATAATCTCCTCCCCATCCTCCTCTCCTCCACCGCCTGGCGTGACCACAATCACACAGGCTACAGCGCCAGGGTCAGACCCGATGCAGGAGGCCCCTCCAATATTTTCACTCTCCTCTCCTCTCCTCTCCTCTCCTCTCCTCTCCTCTCCTCTCCTCTCCTCTCCTCTCCTCTCCTCTCCTCTCCTCTCCTCTCCTCTCCTCTCCTCTCCTCTCCTCTCCTCTCCTCTCCTCTCCTCTCCTCTCCTCTCCTCTCCTCTCCCTCTCCCCCTCCCTCCCTCCCTCCCTCCCTCCCTCCCTCCCTCCCTCTATGTGGGGACTGCTTGTCAATGGTCCACCATGGTCCTGGAGGTGTAAATTGCAATTTATAATTTCCCTGTGGATGAGGTGTGTGTCCAGGCTGTAAATATCCCTCCCTCCCCATGCAGAGGGATGAGAGAGAGTTTGATCAGGTTGCCTCAGTGTTCCAGTAGAAATCTCACTTGAGCCCACTGGCCCGTAATGGAATCTGCATCTAATACATGCATAAATCAAACTCCTTTTTCAGGACGTTTTCATATGCATAATGTCTTTCATCTCTCTCTCTCTCTCTCTCTCTCTCTCTCTCTCTCTCTCTCTCTCTCTCTCTCTCTCTCTCTCTCTCTCTCTCTCTTTCTCTCTCTCCTTCCTTTTACCTCTCTCGTTTCTTTAATTCTTTCGTTCTTCACGATTTTCAAGCAAGACGGCCTTGTCTGTAATGCTCCAATCTATTGTGCTGGCAGAGGTGTTGAGATGGGAGATCTTTTACTTTAGGTGTCTGGTAGACAGCTGTTCCCAAAGTGGAGAGTGTTTGTGTGTGTGTATTTGTGCGCATGTGTGTGTGTGAGAGTGTGTGTGTGTGTGTGTGAGGTGAGTGAGCGTGTTGTTGGGACTTTGCAGAGTCTGAGGGCAGTTGATCTCTCTCTCTCTTTGTCTCTCTCTCTCTCTCACACTCCATATCTCCCCCTCTCTCTCTTTTACCCCCCTTTCCCTCTATCGTGCTCTCTTCCTCCCCCCCCCCCTCCCCCTCTATCTCCCTCTCTCCCTCCATCTCCCCCTCCCCCTCCATCTCCCTCTCTCCCTCCATCTCCCTCTTTGTTATGTTAATCCAGATGAATGTATCAGATTGGGAGTGATTTTTCATCTGTCTGTGACGAGAGATAAAAGCCGAAGTGACAAGGTGTCTTGGTATCCTCACTGTTTGTCTGTTCACTCACTAACAAGCCTCTGCCATCTTTCACCAACCCCCCATTTACATCTGCAAGCCCACACTCCATTCACCACCCTAAGGTTTATGCCTTCTCGTTACGGAGCACAGAGGTAAGAGATTAAAAATGTTGGGGACACTTTCATTTTCACAACCATACTCTGTATAAGTGTGTGTCGGGGTGGGGGGGGGGGGGGGGGGGGGTGTGCACCGTTAAACTAGAAATTACCATACAGGCACCTACCTACATGGTATTATTTATATATTTGAGCGTCTGACTGGTATCTAGTCACTACAGTGCCTCCCCATAAGGAGCCTCTCTCTCTCTCGATCTCTCTCTCTCTCACTCACTCTACATCTCTGTAGACGATATGAGATGCCACATCAGCACAGGGTAACCCACCCTTAATCACATTTGCATTTTTATTTTGAGAGATTCTTCAAACATTGGCATTATTGTGGATTTATGACGAGCTCTCTGCCTGATATTCCATCACCTTCACTCATAAAGAAGCCTCTCCATTACTCAGACAAGGAGAGGAATATGCTGAAAGTAATTAGATAGCAGAATCCGGATTCTGGAAAAATAAAATAAATCACTTTGTTTATGAGTGCTGAAAGAGGCCTTGGAAACAGAGGAGTCACAGATGAAATTCACAGCATGGTAAATAAGATAGGGTGATCTGATATTTGGAGGATGGATTTACTGTTTTAGAACAGGGTGTTTCCCTGACTTATGTAACTGGTCTGTTAAAAAAATATATTAAGGGTCAAACATCGCACCGAATGTGGATCTACCGTTCGTCTACCAATCGTTCAGCGAGCTGTTGACCTCTGACTGTTGACCTCTGACTGCTGACCTCTGACTGCTGACATTTTCGTGCTGACATTTTCGTGCGATTCTACATGTAAAGTCGGTTTGCAATCGGTTCGCAAAGTACTGGCAGGCAAACGCTATTAGTCTATCTTTGGCTTTAGTCAAGCTCATTTGTGAAAAAAACTAGATTTCAATCCAAGTATGAATCAATCTTGCGCATGCCAACTTATCTCTCTAGAGAGAGACAGGACATAAAAAACTCAATCCTCTTTATTTGTCCTAACATGAAAACCTGCCAGTTGTCTTATGTGAGGCAGAATGCCACCATTGTACTCAAATTAAGTTTGGGAGCCGGTGCTGCACTGCTCTGAATGCTACAGCCTCACTCAGAAATTAAAATTATCTCCTCAAAACGTACATTTTTGATGAATTCTCAGGGAAATGAATCAAGCCGAGTTGTATTAAAAGGGATTTGAAAATTCTAATGAACGCTTGACTGATCTTTTGTTTAAGCTTCTCGCTGTCACCAGTTATTAGCTCAAGAGGCTGAAAAGTTTCTCTGTATTTTGGGAGAATTTCTACAATTGAGTTTGTAACACCGGAGGGAATTTTTAATCAAGTTTTATTTACATTGACTCATTTCCATTTTGGCTCCCTGCGAAACCAAGTCTGGGTTTGACATTTTGAACAAACTTTGGTATGTTTTATAGCTATTAATAAGCTACGTTTTTACAATGAAACCAACAAAACAGGAAGTTTAATCACATTACTGATAACTGAGATGTAATTTGCTATCTTCAGTAAAACTAAAAGTCTTCGATTATCCAAGACTTTACTTTTTGGAGGGAAAATATACATTTTGCAGTGGACACAGTGGGTTTGTCTACTTGATGGCACTGAGAACTTGGTGATTATTTTATAAACATGGTCATTTCTGCTTCCCAATAGTTATGATTGTTCCGTCTTACATGTACAAGGAATGCCAAAGTGCCATAACACTGTCTACCAGCATCAGATTACTTGGGTGGTTATTTCACAAGTACAAAATGATCTGCTTCATAATAATTACAATTGCTTCCCCGTAGAATCAGATGTATGGGGAGGAAATGGAATGCGTAGCAGACACATTGTAGCCTACACATTACACATCAGGGATAATACAAAAATGACACGATGACTCCTTGGAGGAGAAGGATGGATTGTTTTTGCATGATAGAGCCAGTTCAGTGATGTCGAACAAGTGAAAGTGTAGCGCAGTGATTCACATAAAGGACGAGTTGCCCTCTGTGTTAAACACACCAAGTAGTAGTGGCAGACTTGAACATTAATTAAGGTTGAAGGCTTTTGGTTCCGATCCTTCGTTTGTTGATGGGGAATCGCTTCACAGCCTGTGAGCCTTTGATGGGAGTTTGGGGACCCAACAAATTGATTGATGGATCACTATTTTATGAAAAAAAAATGCATATATTTCTTGTTTTCTCCCCACCCCCTTTTATTCCGAATAATGGAAAGGAGGATTCTGTTAAGTGGAATTCATTAATATTTTCCACCAAATAATTATTTGATCAGAGGCCTGGTCGTTGAGTGTTGGACACGCACACACACACACACACACACACACTTATTTTGTTTTGTTTTAATCTGATATTAAAGCATTGATGAAACCAACAATATATTTATATGTTTCATTCAACATTCCCAATCCTCCATGTGAAGTATGCACTGGACCTTGACTGCTCCCTGCTTGGCAAGGAAGCCTTTCATTTTCCATTAACATACACCCCCCGGTCAAAGGTTTGGAATATTACTCATTCAAGGGTTTTTCTTTATTTGCACTATTTTTTACATTGTAGAATAAAACTGAAAACATCAAAACTATGACATAACACATATGGAATGTAGTAACCCAAAAATGTGTTAAACAAATCAAAATATATTTTATATTTGAGATTATATATAAAGCCACCCTTTGCCTTGATGACAACTTTGCACACTCATGGCATTCTCTCAACCGGCTTCATGAGGACCGCCACAGGAATGGAAGACCCAGAAATACCTCTGTTGCAGAGGATAACTTCATTAGAGTTACCAGCCTCAGATTGCTGCCCAAAGAAATGCTTCACAGAGTTCAAGTAACAGACACATCTCAACATCAACTGTTCAGAGGAGACTGTGTGAATCAGGCCTTCATGGTTGAATTGCTGCAAAGAAACCACTACTAAAGGACACCAATAAGAAGAAGAGACTTGCTTGGGCCAAGAAACACGAGCAATGGACATTAGACCGGTGGAAATTTGTCCTTAGGTCTGGAGTCCAAATTTGAGATTTTTGGTTCCAACCTCAACCAAATTGAAATGGTTTCGGATGAGTCAGACCGCAGTGAAGGAAAAGCAGCCAACAAGTGCTCAGCATATGTGGGAACTCCTTCAAGACTGATGGAAAAGAGAATGCCAAGAGTGTGCAAAGCTGTCATCAAGGCAAAGGGTGGCTATTTGAAGAATCTCATGATTCCATATGTGTTATCTCATGGTTTTGATGCCTTCACTTTTATTCTACAATGTAAAAAATAGCGTAAATAAAGAAATAATATTCCAAACTTTTGACCGGGTGTGTAAACACCCTGCACCAAAATCTAAATGACAAAGTCTACAGGCCTATAAAGTTTACAGGATTATAAAGTTTACAGGCCTATAAAATCTACAGGCCTATAAAGTTACCAGGCCTATAAAGTTAACAGGCCTTTAAAGTTTACAGGATTATAAAGTTTACAGGCTTATAAAATCTACAGGCCTATAAAGTCTACAGTCCTATAAAGTTTACAGGCCTATAACGTTTACAGGCCTATAAAGTCTACATGCCTATAAAGTCTACAGGCCTATGACGTTTACAGGCCTATAAAGTTTACAGGCCTATAACGTTTACAGGCCTATAACGTTTACAGGCCTATAACGTTTACAGGCCTATAACATTTACAGGCCTACTACATTTGAAGATTGAAAACCCTTTGTGTCTTTTCTCCTTTTTGGAAATGACTATGGTGTCCCTGCATGGTTGGTGGTTCAATTCCACAATGATTTTCGTGCATGGTTGGTGGTTCAATTCCATAAAGATTTCCGTGCATTGTTGGTGGTTCAATTCCGTTATGATTTCCGTTCATGGTTGGCGGTTCAATTCTCCAATTGATGAGGTAAAGTGAATTGGGTGTAGCGACTCGGAAGGGAGGGAGGCAGTGTCCTAAGAGCTACATTAAGAGCAATATTCAAATAGCACCTCTCTCCCCGTGCGAGCAGTGACCTTCGGCAGTCATAAAAGCCTGGGCAGCCTGATAACCAAGGCAGTTAGTGTGCCCCAGGCATATGAGATATAAGCATATGTATATTGAATTATTGAAGTGACTGACTAGCTCATCCCTGGGCCATGCAATGAGAGAGAGAGAAGAGGGGGTGGGTATATTTAAACATATAGGTGGTTATAGTTATAGTACTACCTCTGTATATCTCTCATCTCCCGCCAGGCAGTCAGACAGCGACAGAGGAACAGCATGGGGAGAATTTACTCAGGGACAGAGTGGGTGCAGGGGGTTTCAATCTCCAGACAAAACCATTTGAATACAGGACCTGATTTATTGCCTTATTTGGGCTGTCTTCTGCATGCAAATTTAGGGAGGGAGGGGGTGAGATGGGTGGAGGAGTGGATGGTGGAGGTAGGGATGATGGTGGAGGTCGGGGTGATGGTGGAGGTAGTGGTGATGGTCGAGAGGGGGGGTGACGGTAGAGGTAGGGGTGATGGTGGAGGGGGGTGATGGTGCGGGGAGAGGGATGGTGTGGGGGGGACACGTTGGGTATATGCATAATGAGATTCTCAGGGTCATCCCTCTGACGTGTCAGATCTAGGACTGGAGGCATGACACAGCCTCGGGGGGGGGGGTTGTATGGTGGCTGGGGAGGCGGTGGCAGGGGGATGTACAAGGCCCCTCCAGCAGCAGCCAGTCGCCAGGTGTCCAAAGCCCTCAAAAGCCCCCTGGCACCCCCAGTGCTTAGTGTCTGACTCCCTCTCCCTCCAGGAATAAGTGCATTAGCCTTCATGACAATCTCTCCAATTATGGGACCTGATCTGTGTGGTTAATAATTGCCCTCTTCATTCAATTGTGTCCAAATGGGAGTGGAATAGATTTTTGGGGGGATGTTAGATATTAGCCGATTACTTTGAGTGCCCCCTAATTTGAATAATGGTTATTCATGTGATCTTTTGCCTCAGTGTAGCTACAGTTCAGTACAGGCAGCGTGGCACAACGCCACACACCCTCAAGGAGATGAAGGGTAACTGTACAGTGGAAGATATTAATAGATATTACAACATGTTAATGGTGTTTGATAGGACACTTTTCCTTCCGCATAATTTAACACAATTTGACACAATGTTCACCGGAATTAGAATCCGTCGAACTCAGAACAAAGGATGTCGTTGACCCTCACTTCCTCTTTCTGCTGTTCTGCAGATAGGGTATATAACTAATGTCATTGTTCAAGATGCACCAGATCAAATCTATTGCTTTCATTTCATCTCTTAGGTACGTGTTAAACTGTGTTTAGCGCCTATAGGCAAAGCTTGTGCTTTGATGCATAGCCTCCAGAATGCCTTTCGTCGGGCGGTCGCTATCACGTAAGGTTATAGGAGCACCCTGAATGGAGAGAGACGGGATTTACCTCTCAATAGAGAAGACATATAAAATATTAAACAGGGGAATATTGGCTACGTTGATCCTCCTAAATATATTAATATTAAACAGGGCTCTTATGCATGAATGCTGAGTTACTTGTCCAATTTCATTAAGGCCATTTTTCATTCCTCCGGGTAGAGGGTGCAGGTCTGGTCCTACAGGCCTGAGGAGACCAGGGACCGAGACACTTGGAGAGGACAGGGAACGACTGTCAGGCCTGGAGAGAGTGGGGGAATCCACTCACTCACACACACACACACACGCGCGCGCGCACGCACGCACGCACGCACGCACGCACGCACGCACACACACACACACACACACACACATACACACTCACACGCTCGCAGGCACAC
>CM042411.1:27493567-27541067 GCA_023634145.1 Thymallus thymallus | reverse complement strand
CTAGCTGGGCTGCCTTCACCACATCTCTGCTTTTTCTATGCTTCGTTCTCAGTTTCCCCATCAGAATTAGAGCAGGTTGATACAGTACAGTACCTTGACAGCCAAGAGAGGGCATTGCTGTCCATTCTTCAGCTTCAAGTTCATTCCTTAGTTTAACTGTACTCAATTCTACCTTAGGACCTTCCACAGCGTTACACTTTAAAACATTATAATGGTGACTGAAGTACTTACATAACTTACTGTATGTGATTATGAAACTGAGTCAAAACTTCCTAAACCCTCAACTGAATTGGATTTTTCAGATATCAGTGAGCAAAGGCTGTTTAGTTGAGTGTCTGTTTAAATAAAGTCAGTGAGCGATCAGAATCATAGTTGTAGCCTAAACCGCCATCTCAACTGTAACCCTCGGTTACCCACCACATCCAATGACCTCCCCTAGAGCCTTATCAAAGGGATTATGAGACCGGAGTGCCTCACAGTTTCTCAGGTCTCACATATCGTCACACACTCTCACACACACCTGCGCCGGTGAGGCCGTGACCACAGGCTCCGTTGGCGCGGAGACGAGTACGGCAAGCGGCTGCGGTCACACACACTCACTCATACACTGCTGTCGTTGTCGCTGAGGCCCTAACCTCACAAAGGAAGTGAGCTCGTCTCTGTACGTAAGGCCCTTATCTCACTGTGCTGTGCTGCTGCTGAGAGGCCACAGAGTAGGTGTGACACCTGCTACAGAGAGAGAGAGAGAGAGAGAGAGAGGTGTAGAGAGAGAGAGAGAGAGAAGGAGAGAGAGAGACAGACAGAAGGAGAGAGAGAGAGAAAGAGAAAGAGACAGACAGACAGACAGACAGACAGACAGACAGACAGACAGACAGACAGACAGACAGACAGACAGACAGACAGACAGACAGACAGACAGACAGACCGACAAACCGACCGACAAACTGACCGACGAATATCCATTAATAGTAAAAAGTCAAAAAATAGCCGGTTCCAGTACCTCAGAAACGGTCGGCCTCCTGGGCTTTTCATACACGACAGTGTCTTGCGTTTACTGAGAATGATGAGACAAACAAAAAACATCCAGTCAGCGGCAGTCCTGCGGGCAGAAACAGCTTGTTGATGAGAGAGGTTGAAGGAGAATGGCAAGAATGGTGCATGAAGTCAAAGTTGTAGATAAGGGGAGGTCAGTCATGGAAATGTATTCTATGTGAATTACACAAAAGATAACTACTGAAAATGATGAGAACATTTTATAAAAAATAACATGAGGAATTACATGCAGTGTACATGAATAGAAGATGCAATGTTCATACTGGTTACCAAATAGCCAGTAGTCCTATCTTTTATCCCAACCTACAGTATATTTCCAACATAGGGTAATCACGTGTTTAACATATTTCATACATATTATATCACACGCCTGAAGTATAGGTCTGTTTATGTGTTGGATTGGAATAGTGAAGGTCCCCATATACTAGTAGATACACAATATGTCAAATTTATTATGTCAAATTATACAATCAAATATTATTTAAAATATACAAATATAAACAATAATTCTGGTCATCTTTATTCTGAATATTATTATTTTCTTGCTGAAGATATTGTTTATTCCATCGTTCCCCATGTCAGATCCAACAATTTATTTTCACGTCCATTGTTTTTCCATTCCAGATATCTTGTTCTCATATCATTCTATATTTCCATAGAAAGAATAACACACTGCTCCTATGTCATTACAGTACTAATGGAGTCATGTTATTTTAGAACCCCATCCCCTTGATTTGGATTTAAATAATGCATTCAATTAAATAAACCTTGGAAAACTGTAGGATTGAATTGAAAGTAAA
The DNA here is from genome assembly GCA_023634145.1 of Thymallus thymallus. NCBI lineage: Eukaryota > Metazoa > Chordata > Actinopteri > Salmoniformes > Salmonidae > Thymallus > Thymallus thymallus. Next base: position 27,539,214 of record CM042411.1, on the reverse strand, counting down.
TTATCCTCCGTATCACTATGGAACGTTCTCCAGGGAGGTAATGTTGCTTTTCAAAAACTCACCAATTAGACACTATACTGCTCTTAGATGAGATATACCTCCAAAGGATTAATGATTTAGGATATGTCCCAAATGATACCCTATTCCCTATATAGTTCACTACCCATAGGGCTCTGATCAAAAGTAGTGCACTATGTAAGGAATAGGGTGCCATTTGGGAAACACCTTTGAATGATTAAAACTGCTTTTATATGAGAACTACCTCCAAAGGATTTTGACATTTATCAATTATACGATTGCAGTGGGGGATGTTGATTTCCTTTCATAATAAGATACACATAATCGACCAGCAGAGCAATAACATGGGATGTAGCTTCTGTGTTGTAGAGAGGATGAACAAAGCCATACATTGGGCAGTAGCTTCTGTGTTGTAGAGAGGTTGAACAAAGCCATACATTGGGCAGTAGCTTCTGTGTTGTAGAGAGGTTGAACAAAGCCATACATTGGGCAGTAGCTTCTGTGTTGTAGAGAGGTTGAACAAAGCCATACATTGGGCAGTAGCTTCTGTGTTGTAGAGAGGTTGAACAAAGCCATACATTGGGCAGTAGCTTCTGTGTTGTAGAGAGGTTGAACAAAGCCATACATTGGGATGTTGCTTCTGTGTTGTAGAGAGGTTGAACAAAGCCATACATTGGGATGTTGCTTCTGTGTTGTAGAGGTTGAACAAAGGCATACGTTGAAAAGAGAGAGAGAGAGAGAGAGAGAGAGAGAGAGAGAGAGAGAGAGACAATGTACTGAGCAAATGTCAAATGAGCTTTTTACCAAATTACAGTACGACAGACCACGTATTCACCCTACACACCCTAATTGACAAACAGACATGTTTGTTTTGTTTTGTTTTTAATGACCATGGCGGTATTTCTATTACAGAATACTGAATGACTGTCATTCATATTCGATTCACCCAGTTCAATGTAACAGCGATAGGTTTAGGCTACTACATGATATTCTAATTTTCCCTATACCCATCATGAGGTTGCTACAACTTGCCTATGAATGAAAGTTTACTGCTTTGAAAATGGATAAACTTGTAACGATATTTTTGAGAAAATGTCCCTTGAATGTTTTGGTTCACCAACTGGAGAGCACTTCTTTGTCTACACCCATTCAGCATCGTTCACACTCTCTTAAGCATTCGCCCCACCCATTAAGGATTCACATGTGAGGCCATGTGGTAAATACACATTATATCAAATAAAAAGTAAGTTTATTTGTCACATGCACAGGATACAGAAGGTGTAAACGGTACAGTGAAGTGGTTAATTGCACAGTAGCAATATCAAAAACGGAAAGTGTCCAGATAAAAATATTTTATTACTTTTTTATCATTATTAGATGGCTCTTACCCGACACTTGTCTAAATTGATGTGAAGGAAATGCTACTACTACCAATACAAACATTGTCATAGTTGTAGTATGAATCTGCAGGTAGCTAAAGCTAACTAACTAGTTCCAATGTTAGCTAGCTAACATTAGGCTATAACTAGCAATGCAAATTGATTTTTGATTCAAATAATATTACTACACAGATCATATACGTAACGTTAACTAGCGAGCCAGCAAGCTAACGTTTGCTAGCTAACTAATAGTACGCTTTAACTTGCAATAAAAAAACGACTTTCTGAAAAAATAAGAAGCGTATTTCTTGAAAATAGTAGCTAGAGTCTTAACTGTATACATGGATGAATGCTTCAAGGCAGACTGGAACCATTTAACTGCATCTTGTTTGGCCAGCATTATGTAAAGTCACTCCTGTTCACACAGAAAGTAGCCCATCACTTTATCCAACTGATCTGTCTGACTGACACAAAATTAAGGACCTGGCTCTCAAGAGAAGACAGGCTATGTGCACACTGCCCACAAAATGAGTGTTGAAACTGAGCTGCACTTCCTAACCTCCTGCCAAATGTATGACCATCATAGATAAACATTCAGAAATTAAACTTTTTTCACATTTTGTTAAATTACAGTCCTATTCTAAAATAGATTAAATCCTCATTAATCTACACACAATACCCCATAAAGCAAAAAACAGGTTTTTAGACATTTTTACAAATGTATTAAAACTAAAAACCATAAATACCTTATTTATATAAGTAGTCAGACTCCAATCAGTTGTAGAAACATCTCAAGGATGATCAATGGAAACAGGATACACCTGAGCTCAATTTCGATTCTCATAGCAAAATGTTTCCACTGACCATCCTTGAGATGTTTCTACAACTGATTGGAGTCCACCTGGGGTAAATTCAATTGGTTGGACATGATTTGGAAAGGCACACACCTGTCTTTATAAGGTCCCACAGTTGACATTGTCAGGGCAAAAACCAAGCCATGAGGTCGAAGAAATTGTTGGTCCGAGACAGGATTGTGTCGAGGCACATATCTGGGGAAGGGTACCAAAACATTTGTGCGGCATTGAAGGTCCCCAAGAACACAGAGGCCTCCATCATTCTTTTATTTATTTTATTCTTAAATGGAAGACGTTTGGAACCACCAAACTGGCCAAACTGAGCAATCGGGGGAGAAGGGCCTTGGTCAGGGAGGTGACCAAGAAACCTATGGTCACTCTGACAGAACTCCAGAGTTCCTCTGTGGAGATGGGAGAAACTTCCAGAAGGACAACCATCTCTGCAGCACCACCAATCAGGCCTTTATGGTAGTAGCCAGACGGAAGCCACTCCTCAGTAAAAGACACGTGACAGGTCGCTTGGAGTTTGCTAAAAGGCACCTGAAGCTCTGGCCTGAATGCCAAGCGTCACATCTGAAGGAAACCTGGCACCATCCCTACGGTGAAGCGTGGTGGCAGCATCATGTTGTGGGGATGTTTTTCAGCGGCAGGGACTGGGAGACTAGTCAGGATCGAGAGAAAGATGAACAGAGAAATGTACAGAGAGATCCTTGATGCTCAGGACCTCAGACTGGGGTTCACGACCCTAAGCACACATCCAAGACAACGCAGGATTGGCTTAGGGACAAGTGTCTGAAGGTTCTTGAGTGGCCCAGCCAGAGCCCGGACTTGAACCTGATCTAACATCTCTGGAGAACCTGACAGAGCTTGAGAGGATTTGCAGAGAAGAATGGGAGAAACTCCCCAAATACAGGTGTGCCAAACTTGCAGCGTCATACCCAAGAAGACTTAAGGCTGTAATCACTTCCAAAGGTGCTTCAAAGTAAAACGGTCTGAATACTTATTTAAATGTGATATTTCCGTTTTTTATTTTAATTTGACAAACATTTCTAAAAAACAGTTTTTGCTTTGTCATTATGGGTTATTGTGTGTAGAGGGATGAGGATTTCTTGTTATTCAATCCATTTTAGAATAAGGCTGTAACTTAACAAAATGTGGAGTAAGTTTTTGTATCATCAGATTATCAAAGATTTGAAAGGTAAACGAAACAATCGAAGTAGAACTCAAACTGAACAACAAAGCTTTGTTAAGAATGAGAAATAATAATAAATAATGGCTGTAGATTGAAAAATAATTGCTCTAAATTAATGAATCCACAGTCTTTCAACACTCTAACCTCAACATTGTCTTAACCAGCCCCATACTATTATAAGGAGAGCAAAACATCAAGCTGCTTTTCATTGACTGGACGGTAGTTTAATGGAATGGGCCTGAGAGAGAGCGAGAACAGAGAGAGAGTGAAGGAGAGAGGAGGGGGGGGTCTGAAACTACTCCAGCCATTGAATAGAAGGCCATCTCCTTCATCTGAGTGAGTGACTATAAGATTGGTTTATTTTAGTTCATCATGTCTCTCATCAATCATTACCATGTGACTGGGTCAGCACTACGATATGACAGAAGTGAATAGCGTATGTGGTCTGAAGTTTCTGGCTCTGCTTCCCTGTGAATAAACACACAAAAGACACGCTCTTCTCTCCCTCTCCCTCTCCCTCTCCCTCTCCCTCTCCCTCTCCCTCTCCCTATCCCTCTCCCTCTCCCTCTCTCCCTCTCTCCCTCCATCCAGAGATACAGTATATGAAGCCAACGTGTGGCTCTGGTTTGGGTGTCTGAACTATCTGCCAGACCACATCAGACGACGCTGTACTGAGGACGCAGATTGCTGTGACGTCTTTCACCCCCCACTCTCTCTCTTGTTCTTTCTCTTTCACCCTCTCTCTCTCTTTCTCTCACTCTTTCTCCTTCTGTCCTCCTCCTCACATGTAAAAGGGCGATGAATCGTTTTTTTCCTTCATAACTTCTTTGTAGTCACACAATCTTTCTCTCCCTTTCCTCTCTCTCTCTCTCTCTCTCTCTCTCCCTCTCTCTCTCTCTCTCTCTCTCTCTCTCTCTCTCTCTCTCTCTCTGTCTCTCTGTGGGCTGTCTGTGTGAAGTGATCAGATCAAACTATGCTAAAGACAGGTATTCATTCACATTAATGTATTCAAACAGCGAACCGCTGTGATCTGTAATATAGTGTGTCTGGACCCACCCTGACGCAGTGTGATGGCGGCTACACATTCCCAATCAGGATTTATTAGCAATGAGGATCTTAATGGGTAAATGACCATGGAAAAAGAGGAGTCTCAACTTGGCCTTTTAAATCCAAACTCATGTCAGATGTTGTAAATACTTTTCTTAGTGGAAAGATTGGAGAATGGTTTTGCAACAGATTGTGGTGGATGGGTAATATTCTTCAACCTCACCTCATAGGTCAGGGGTTCCCAAACATTTAGATACTGTATCTGAAAATTCTGGCTACCCTAACTTTGTGATAAAAAATAATAATTTTTACAGCCAATGTAAAAATGTTATTTGAGGCTATGGCAGTCAATTGAAAAACATTCTGACAGTATGTCCGATTGTCTTCTCAACTCCCCATCACATACTTTTAATGTGTGGCTATGACAGTCAATTGCAAATTAGTCTGACATGTCTCTTATCTCCCCACCATTAATGAGATGCATGATGCATGTCGCGTCAGAGCTTCTCAAAGTCAGGGGGCGTGGTCGACAGTGCGCACCTCATCTCTGCTGTCACATCCAACCTGGATTGATATTTGGTTTTAATGCAGACGAGAGCACTGAATCCAGCTACACACAGATATGAGCTGGCGAAGGGTACCACAAGTTTTATTGCTCGGAGGAAGACGGCAGGGTATTCCGTTTGAGTCATGGACCAAAACTCCAAACTAGTGACCCGTGAATGCATTGTCAGCAGCATTTGGTCACATAACTGCTCTATCAGCTGTTCGACATCACTTGCCAGCATGTCAACTGAGCCAGGATCACAGTCAAACGGATTTAGCTCCCAGTCATACTTTTTAATTTCCAAGACTGGGAAGTAGGTCCCAAAGTGCTCCTCCAAGCGTTGGAGGTGAGCAGTCATCACTCGTGTGGGACACTCACAGTGGTTGTCTGTTAGAAACTTGCACAGCCAAGATAAGCCGGTATGGTTTGCTTTTGAAAGACTCTCTCTCCAATAAGAAATCTTTCCTCTGAATCCACTGATACGGTCACTTATCTGAGAATGTTTTTGTATTTCCCCTGTATGCTTGCATTTAGTTTGTTCAGTTTCCCAAATAGGCAAGGAGACATTTTCTTTTCATTACTCAGAAAGTCAACAGTCTGTTTGTTTTTTTCATCCATTGTGAATGACAACAGTTCCTCTCTCAATTTGAAAAATCTTTTCAACACTCTCCCCCTCGATAACCACCGAACCTCGGTGTGAAATAGCAAATTGTCTTGCTCTGATCCCATATCTCCACACAGTTTTGAGAAAGTGCGGTACCACAGTGGATGTGGTTTGATGTAGTTTACAATCGAAGTTACCTGCTGCAGTATATCTCTGAGTTCTGTGCTCAGCTCTTTTGCCTCCAGTTGCTCTCGGTGTATCATATAATGCCTTCATATGGCGGACGGATACACATTCATAACTAGGGTGTGGAGGCCTGCGCGCCGCCCCACCATAGATGGAGCCCCATCTGTGCAAAAGCCCACCATTCCATCCCATATCGAACGTTTTTAATCTATATAATCACACAGCACACCGAACATGCCCTTTGCCATTTCTTGCTTGGGAATCTTGAGACAGAACAATATGTCCTCGTGAATAGCATCCCTGACATCTCAGTCCTCACAGCTTACATCCATTTGGAGAGCATAGGGAGTTTTTGAGTTACTCAGTCAGAGGTTCCTCTTGACTGCTACCAATGCATCAATTCGTTTCACAGTGTTATCTGCCAAAGATATTGATGTGAGTTTTAGTGCTCTGCCTCGCCACACATTGCTTTCACCATTTCTCCGCAATAGTGTGTGGTTTCATTGCCTCTGCTATAGCAACCTAAAATGATGCCTTCTGGGCTCTCTCAGACACAGTCATGGCCTTTTTGAATTGTACCTGTTGCTTATTTAGTTCACATAGCTTTATTTTGATAAAAGCCTTCGGTTTCTTGGTGTGTTCCTTGTGTGTGGTGTCAAGGGTTTTGTGCTCTCAGGTGAGAGGACATTTCCACAAAGGCATTATGCCAGTGAAGTCCTATTCGAGGTTCCGTTGTATTTTTGATCACGTTTTCTGCTTTTCTCCCGCGACTACATTTTCATCTCGCGACCCCTATTTTGGGAAGCGCTGTCATAGGGTCTCTGATGGGATTATGAACATAACTGTGTCCTGGTTTGATCACCACATCCTAGACACTCTCATGGCAGAAATATAATATTTTAAAGGTTGTTAAGTCCAGCAAGTGCGTAATGATAAACTATCATATCTAATAACATTCAACTCCAAGGGATGAGAGCAGTTTATCCCTTTCAATTTTGAGCTAACTTCGATTTGAAGGCAAAGAAAGAAAGGAAGAAGGTTCGGTGAAAAGGAAGTCATTTCCAGGACCAAAGTGTGAACGCACAACTTCCTCGGAACTTATGATTCACCAAATAAACACTCACACGCTTATGTGCACACCACACACCAACAGAGACACGGGTGCAGGGTCGGGGCTGTGGCCGGGGACGACACACATGAGAGGCAGGCTTTGAAAAATAAGCTCTCATTTGTGCAGAGTGGATTCAGATGCCTTGGCCACAGCTCAAAGGGAAACGGCTCTCCGGTTCAGCTTATTATTTCAATGGATACAAGGCGCTGATGTTCTCAAGTGTGGTGTGTTTCAATCAACCGTCCTGGAGCTTAGCACCCGGTGGCCGGGTCAAGGCCACAGTCTTAGAGCTGGAGCTTCAGATGGGGTCTGATGTCCTGTCAGGGTTTGGAAAGGGCCCGATCCCCAGCCCGGAGACAGAGACGGCATGTGGTGGTGGCAGGGAGCTGGAAGCTGGGAGCCGGATCTGGCAAAGAACACCAACAACGCTGTAAATTGGATTCGTCTGTGGCGAGGGAATCCCAGGCCTAACCAAATCAAAATTGGTCAAAGATGCAGCTAGCATTTTACAGGAGTGAGTGAGGATTAGGGCACATGTTTAATTTCCTCTGTCGAGAGCGAGACAGAGAGAGGAGAGAGAGAGAATACTGGAGAAGTTTAATTTGTGTTAGTGCTCAGTCGGTGTTGTAGAATGTAGAAAATATTCTAGTATTTTACCAGAGGTATGGTACTCAACATGTACTGGCTTTCCACACACACAAACAAACCATTAAAGTCTTGATTCACAAAAAGTTATGGAAGTAATCTATTTCGATTTTTGGTATTTTTCTATGCTTTTCTCCGACAGTTTTCTTTTTACTTACATGCACACGTATTTGTTTGTTTTGTTGATTGCCGTTAATTACCATACTGGATTGCTTTTCAAGTTTAATCCTGTGGTTGTCGGCTTTACAAACACAGGCCTTGAAAGTAAATCACAGTGCAGACAAACACAAAATGACTAAACACAACGCAAAGCAACATACCAATGCACTCAAACAAACCTTAACACAACGACACAACACTTCAGTCAAATCGTATTACTACGGTGGCCCTGAGGGGCAAAGTAGTTTTTGTGTGTTCACAAAGCTACTCCTGCCTTCAGGGGCACCGTATATAACGCTTCACAATGCAACACAACGCAACACAATGCAACGCAACACAAAACAACGCAACACAACGCAAACGCAAAACAACACAGAACAACACAATGCAACACAACACAGAACAATACAACGCGACACAACACAACACAGAACAACACAAAACATCGCAACACAAAACAACACAAAACAACACAACACAATGCAAAACAACACAACATATCCTCAGTACCACAAACATAACAGTGCAACTTAACACAATCCCACCCTATGCTCTTGACCTAGCGATAGCCTCTCTCTGGTCAAAGCTGCCATACCTTGACGGTTAACTGGACTTGTTTGTTGTTAATTTTACCATTGGCATCTGTTCCATCGCTTACATTAGCCGTTATCATGTGAGTGCCAATTCGCACCCTATTCCCTATGTATTGCACTACTTTTGACAAGAGCCCTATGTGCCGTTTTGGATGCAGACAAGGGCTAGAAAAATGTTAGTTATGGCCCTGGAGTTGTAATTCAGACGTACCAAAGCATGGCATTCACCACCATGGTCTGGTTCACCTATGGTCTGAACACTGATAGGGTCGTGTGTGCATGTGTCCTCTGGCTGGGCTCTGAGAGCTCTGATATGGTAATGTAGGGTGTAATGATGGTAATTACATTGGATCACAGAGCAGGACTCGCAAACAAAGATATGGTGCAGCCCTGTAGGGCTAGGGAGTATAAGGCAACGTTTTCCCTAGACACTGATCTACTGTATGTTCCGTTTTGCATTGTACCCCCTAACATTATTGTTTGGTTCTAGTGAGAGGAAACTGATCCTAGATCTGTGACTTCAGGCAACCTTTATTTAACTAGACAAGTCAGTTAAGAACAAATTCGTATTTACAATGACGGCCTACACCTGCCAAACTCAGACAACACTATGACAATTGTGCACTGCCCTATGGGTCTCCCAATCACGGTTGTGATAGAGCCTGGATTCAAACCAGGGTGTCTATAGTGACACCTCTAGCACTGAGATGCAGTGCCTTAGACCAGATTGTGGTGCTGTAATACGGACTCTTGGCTGTGTGTGGCTCACTGTAAGACCACCTAATCCTCTCTATGGGACTAATGTGAAGTCAACACTCTGACTCAAAGCAGAACGTATGGTCTGAGTGCAGTCAGAGTGCATATGTGGAGACAACCTCTAGTACATCCCTTTGCTAATAGGGTCTGCTGAAGTGAATTGTACTGTAGGTTCTTACATTTCGAATTGGTTTAATGATGTTGCCTGGTATTGATGTTTATTTCATTAGCTGACAGTGGCGCAGCGTGTGTGTTTGTGTGTTTGTGTGCAGGGTTGGGTAGTTTACTTTCTAAATGTAATCCGTTACAGTTACAAGTTACCTGTCCAAAATTGTAATCAGTAACGTAAAGTAACGTAACTTTTGGATTACCCAAACTCAGTAACGTAACCTGATTACATTCTGTTACTTTTAGATTACTTTCCCTTTAAGAGTTATTAGAAGAAGACAAAAATGTATGTTACCAATTGAACAACATCTATTGCAGGATAAATCAATGTTAAAGTTTACATAGCTGGTCATATGGATGTTACATTTTACTTCATGGGTTGGTTATGTAGGTTTCTTCTAACCCATCGCTTTCTACTTCATAAACATATTTGTTTAAAACTTTTTTGGTTACTACATGACTCCGTATGTGTTATTTAATAGTTTTGATGTCTTCACTATTATTCTACAATGTAGAAAATAGTAAAAATAAAGAAAAACCCTTGAATGAGTAGGTGTGTCCAAACTTTTGACTGGTACTGTATATATAATTTATAAGTGCAAAAATGGATGTAGCAACTACAGATTGCCCCTTTAAGTCTATCAAAAGTCTGAGCAATAAAAGCCCCACTTTTATACCATAGGTTTGGATCCGCGCTATACAGCTCTTGCAAGAGAGCGTTTTTCACTTGCTGTCCACTGGTTTCAAAAACAATGATTGATAGGCAGCTCAAACTTCTTGAATTCAACCATTATTCGGTTCAAATACACATTTAGATTTGTGAACAGCCATCCGTAACCACAATCTATAAGGGGCAAATAGCTAAATGAGAGAGCAGCAGAGAGATTCACATCAATGCGCTATGTAGGTCAACAATACGTGATATCCGTATTGCTGTCATCCTTACCTTGAAGCATTTATTCAAATTGGATAATCTTTGGATGCTGACAGCAGTCGCACCATTGGAAGACGTAGCTTGGACTGTAGCCTACAAAAGCCTATTCCTGCTCTTTTCCCGCAATCCATCAAAGACATTTGGTGTGTCATCACAGTGGTCTCTGACTTGTGGTCAGACTCGTTCAGGTGGAACAAGCTTAAATTTGCACCTTTTTTCTATGCTGATTTGAATGTCATTGAGAAAACAGAGAAGTGTCAAATATTTTTTTACGCAAACATCCTTTCTGAATTTCAAAGTAATCCTCAAAGTAATCATCTAGTTTTTCAAAGTATCTGTAATCCTGATTACACTATTTTTGCTGTTAACGTAATGGATTACACTTACCAGTTCTTTGTAATCCCTTACATGTAATCCGTTACTCCCCAACCCTGTTTGCGTGAGTGTGTGCGGTGTGTGAGTGTACTTGTTTATGTAGCATGTGTAATTCATGGTGGTATACGCCTGCCATGCAGGCCCACATATCTGATGTACTTGTCTGATCCACAGTGTTATGTCTGATATACTTATCTGATCCACAATGTTATATCTGATGTACTTGTCTGATCCACAGTGTTATATCTGATATACTTGTCTGATCCACAATGTTATATCTGATGTACTTGTCTGATCCACAGTGTCATATCTGATGTACTTGTTTGATCCACAGTGTTATATCAAATTCCACCTTAATGTATGTAATATGTTCTAGTTTCCTTTAGATTCTAGAAATTCGAACTGAATCACAAGGATGTCACGTCATGGCTCATATCTTCATGACAAAACAGCGTACAAAGTCGTTGACCGGTTTCGATTGGTAGCAGAGTTTGGACCTATTGCTCTCCACGACACCATATTTCTCTAGACAACAGTCTTTAGTCCATAGGTGATACTGTATCTAAAGCCTTGGAGTTTTTCCTGGTCAGTTCATGTGGTGAGGATGAACTCTTGACCCATGTCATTGTCAGTCCCTCTTGGGTGCAGTCTGGGTAGTGGTACTTTTGGGAGTCTCAAGACAATTCAGGTTAATCAAAATTCTAAGAAAAAAGCATAACAAGTTTAAGAGATGCTACACTTTAAGAGATGCTACAAAAAGGTGCTGTCTAGAACCAAAAAGGGTTCCCTTTGAGAAAACCCTTTGAAGAACCCTTTTGAGTTCCATGTAGAACCCTTTCCAGAGAGGGTTATAGATGGAACCAAAAAGTATTCTCCTATGGGGACAGTCGGAGAACCCTTTTGGAACCCTTTTTTCTAAGAGTGTACTCCAAACTCCAGTCCACTGACACCCCTTGATTTAAACTTCTGTGACCCCTCCAGCTGTCTGTGAAGTAGACACAGCACACAGAGCCTCTGCGGTCTGTGGTCGACTGTTAGGGGAGAATAAAAAGAGAGGGGAGGAGAGGGAGAGAAGAGGAGAGAGAGAGAAAGAAAGAGAGGGAGGAGAGGACAGAGGGACTAGAGGAGAGAGAGGAGAAGACAGAGGGAGGAGAGGACAGAGGGAGGAGCGAGGGAAGAGAGAAGAGAGAGAGGAGAGAGGGACTAGAGGAGAGAGGGAGGAGAGTAAATTAACTTGTTTTTAATAAACAAAATAATGACTGCCATACGCCCCTTCTCACATCATTCACACGTCTCTCTCTCTCTCTCTCTCTCACTCTCTATCCCTCTTTCTCTCTCCTCATTCAATTATGTTTTAAATTGTATGGAGAAAGAGTGAAGGGAGAGAGGAGGGGGGATCTTCAAACCAACCAACAATTAAGTGGCGTCTGGATGTTTATAAGCAGTTAGTTTAAGCAGCGACCAGATCAGATCCCTCTCTCTGCTCTGCACTTTAGCCATGAGCCCTGGTCCTCCACAGACACACGCTCTCTCTGCTCTGCACTTTAGCCCTGAGCCCTGGCCTCCACACACACACACTCTCTCTGTTCTGCACTTTAGCCCTGAGCCCTGGTCCTCCACAGACACACGCTCTTTCTGTTCTGCACTTTAGCCCTGATCCCTGGCCTCCACAGACACACGCTCCCTTTAATACTGAAATTATGGAGAAAAAATATCAAAACTCCATATTTAATTCTTTGCCTTGAGGGGTGTCTGGAACGGAAAGAGATTATGGGAGGCATTCTGTTGCATTCAGTGCCTTCAGAAAGTATTCACACCCCTTGACTTATTCCACATTTTGTTGTGTTACAGCCTGAATTCATAATGGATAAAAACATATATATGATATCACCCATCTTCACACAAAACTCCATAATGGCAAAGTGAAAACATTTTTTAGAAATGTTTGCAAATTTATTGAAAATCAAATACAAAAATGTCTCATTTACATTTAAATTAGACATTTCATTCCTGAGTCAATACTTGTAGAAGCACCTTTGGCAGCGATTACAGCTGTGAGTCTTCCTGGGTAAGTTTCTGAGGTTTCCACACCTGGATTGTACAACATTTGCTCATTATTCTTTTCAAAATTCTTCAAGCTCTGTCAAATTGGTTGTTGGTTATTGATAGACAACCATTTAAAGGTCTTGTCATAGATTTTCAAGTAAATTTAAGTTGAAACTGTAACTCGGCCACTCAGGAACATGCACTGCCATCTTGGTCAGAAACTTCAGTGTAGATTTGGCCTTGTGTTTTAGGTTATTGTCCTGCTGAAAGGTGAATTCATCTCACAGTATCTGGTGGAAAGCAGACTGAACCAGGTTTTCCTCTAAGATTTTGCCTGTGATTAAACTCTAGGCAGACTTTGAATAATTCTCAGTAAGAGCTGCTATTAAATGGAACAAAGCCAAAGCCTGCCAGACACTCTCACAGCAGCCATTATCTGCCCCACCTCCCCTATATGTAGACTGGGGGGGTTGGGGTTGTGTATGTACTGTATGTGTTTCCTTGATTGTGTGTGTGTGTGGGGGGGTGGGCTCCACATGGCCAACCTCAGTGGTTGCTGACCATACAGAGAGATGAGATTTGTAGAGGCCTGATAACCATGTGGTCTGGTGTGTCTCCTCTCTCACACAAAAACAACCGCCCATAAAAATTTGCCTGTTGAGCAATATGGTTTCTGTGGGAGTTGGCACACGGTGTGCGAGTGTGTCTGTGTGTTTGTTTCTGTGCGAGTGCCTGTTCTTGTGCGTAGGCAGGCTTAAGATGCCGTGTGAAATACATTAACCCTATCACATTAACCATAATAGACTGTTATATTTCAGTTTTCTAACCTGTTACAAGAATCTATGGCCGATGAGGTATGAATGTCTTCTATAAACATGTGAGACGTTAGCAGTCAAAACTCCTGAAATATCCACAACGGATCAGTTGTCTGTTTAAGATGAGATAATATATACACTACTCAAAAAAATAAAGGGAACACTTAAACAACACAATGTAACTCCAAGTCAATCACACTTCTGTGAAATCAAACTGTCCACTTAGGAAGCAACACTGATTGACAATACATTTCCCATGCTGTTGTGCAAATGGAATAGACAACAGGTGGAAATTATAGGCAATTAGCAAGACACCCCAATAAAGGAGTGGTTCTGCAGGTGGTGACCACAGACCACTTCTCTGTTCCTATGCTTCCTGGCTGATGTTTTGGTCACTTTTGAATGCTGGCGGTGCTTTCACTCTAGTGGTAGCATGAGAGGGAGTCTACAACCCACACAAGTGGCTCAGGTAGTGCAGCTCATCCAGGATGGCACATCAATGCGAGCTGTGGCAAGAAGGTTTGCTGTGTCTGTCAGCGTAGTGTCCAGAGCATGGAGGCGCTACCAGGTGACAGGCCAGTACATCAGGAGACGTGGAGGAGGCCGTAGGAGGGCAACAACCCAGCAGCAGGACCGCTACCTCCGCCTTTGTGCAAGGAGGAGCAGGAGGAGCACTGCCAGAGCCCTGCAAAATGACCTCCAGCAGGCCACAAATGTGCATGTGTCTGCTCAAACGGTCAGAAACAGACTCCATGAGGGTGGTATGAGGGCCCGACGTCCACAGGTGGGGGTTGTGCTTACAGCCCAACACCGTGCAGGACGTTTGGCATTTGCCAGAGAACACCAAGATTGGCAAATTCGCCACTGGCGCCCTGTGCTCTTCACAGATGAAAGCAGGTTCACACTGAGCATGTGACAGACGTGACAGAGTCTGGAGACGCCGTGGAGAACGTTCTGCTGCCTGCAACGTTCTGCTGCCGCCGCCAGTGGCGAATTTGCCAATCTTGGTGTTCTCTGGCAAATGCCAAACGTCCTGCACGGTGTTGGGCTGTAAGCACAACCCCCACCTGTGGACGTCGGGCCCTCATACCACCCTCATGGAGTCTGTTTCTGACCGTTTGAGCAGACACATGCACATTTGTGGCCTGCTGGAGGTCATTTTGCAGGGCTCTGGCAGTGCTCCTCCTGCTCCTCCTTGCACAAAGGCGGAGGTAGCGGTCCTGCTGCTGGGTTGTTGCCCTCCTACGGCCTCCTCCACGTCTCCCGATGTACTGGCCTGTCTCCTGGTAGCGCCTCCATGCTCTGGACACTACGCTGTTGTTTCAGACTGGGATGTGGTCCTAGTGGTCGCAGGCTGCTGTTGGACCAAAGGCCTGTAGAGAGGAGTGAGGTGGACAAGGTTGTGATCCGATCTACCGAGGGGAGGGAGTGCAGTGGAGTTGTATGCGTCCTTCACATTAGATAGATAGATAGATAGATAGCATATAACAAGTCCAGAGTTGTATTATTCCTGGTTGGGCACTTCACAAACTTCCTGTGACACCGGGTGCTGTAGATGTCCTGGAGGGCAGGCAGAGTGCCCCCGATGATGCGTTGGGCTGGCCGCACCACCCTCTGGAGAGCCCTGCGGTTGTGGGCGGTGCAGTTACCATTCCAGGCGGTAATACACCCCGACCGTCTGCTCTGATGGTGCAGCTTTAGAAGTTTGTGAGGGTCTAAGGAGCCAAGCCACATTTCTTCAGCCTCCTGAGGTAGAAGAGGCTCTGTTGAGCCTTCTTCACCATGCTGTCGGTGTGGAGGGACAATTTCATGTCCTTAGTGAACACAGACTGGGGCGTGTGCTCTCTGCTGTCTCCTGTCTCCTGTAGTCCACGATCAGCTCCTTTGTTTAGTTGACGTTGATGGAGAGGTTATTTTCCTGGCAGCACTCCATCAGGGCTCTCACCTCCTCCCTGTAGGCTGTCTCGTTGTTGTTGGTAATCAGGCCTACCACTGTTGTGTCATCAGCAAACTTGTTGATTGAGTTGGGAGTCATGTGTGGCCACGCAGTCATGGGTGAACAGGGAGTACAGGAGGTGGCTGAGCACGCACCTCTGTGGGGCCCCCGTGTCGAGGATCAGCATGGCGGAGGTGTTGTTGCCAGCCTTCACCAACTGGAGTCGACCCGTCAGGAAATCTTGGACCCAGTTGCACAGAGAGGGGTTCAGACCCAGGACCCTGAGCTTAGTGATGAGCTTGGAGGACACTATTGTGTTGAAAGCTGATCTGTAGTCAATGAACAGCATTCTTAGGTATTCCTCTTGTCCAGGTGGGATAGGGCAGATAGGACAGGGTCTAGGGTGTCTGGTACGGTTGACACACTTAAATGTCTTCCTCATTTTGGCCTCGGAGATCAGGAGCACACAGTCCTCATGAGCGGTGGGGGCCCATGTCGGCGGCTCTGTGTTGTTTACCTCGAAGTGGGAGAAGAAAGTGTTTAGCTTTTCAGGGAGAGATGCGTTGGTGTCCGCAACATGATTTTCACTTTATAATCTGTGATTGTCTGGAGTCCCTGCCACATACTGTATGTCTCTTGTGTGAGCCGTTGAATGGCAACTATTTTTTTTGTTTTATAGGTGCGACTGCATCTAGGGTATTACGTAAGGCTAAGTTTAGATCCTCGGTTAGGTGGTTAACAAAGTAAAATCTGATCAAATAATGTATGAAATAACACAAGCTAGCTAGGAGCTAGAAACAAGGCAACTGTGTCTGTCGACACCATTCTGTCACCTTTTCAGTGTGGAATGGACCATTCTGTCACCTTTTCAGTGTGGAATGGACCATTCTGTCACCTTTTCAGTGTGAAATGGACCATTCTGTCACCTTTTCAGTGTGAAATTGACATTTGAATATCACACGGATATTAATATGTAGTCACAATGGTTATCTTTATGGCATCATCAGTAATTATAGGATGTGGCCCTGTCTTTCCCAGGTGGATCTCCTTCCATTATAACAGAGTTGTATTATTGTCAACCTGACAGTGCGTGTGTATGTGTGTGTGTGTTAACAGAGTATGTTTGTGTCTGCAGGCTTGGGGGATTCCCTCTTTTATGTCAGTATTAGTAAAGCCCCTCGGCCAGACATTTGGCCAATGCTCTCCAGGCTGTGTGTGTGTGCATGCGTGTGAGGGGTGTTCTGGCACGATGTACACGCTGGGCTTGCCAGGACATGATGGAGGGCCAGGCTGTATCAGAACAGCCAACAGGAATGTGTCAGTCATCCACACACACACTGCCCACCACTGCTGCTGGTCAGTCAACATGACAGTATAATGAAAGCACTGAGATGCGTGTAGGCGTATACTATTGGACAATATGGTTCCAAAAGTGTTCTACCTTGAACCAAAAGGGTTCTATTTGGAACAAAAAGGGTTCTACCTAGAATAGGTAGATAGATAGATAGATAGATAGATAGATAGATAGATAGGTAGGTAGGTAGGTAGGTAGGTAGGTAGGTAGGTAGGTAGGTAGGTAGGTAGGTAGGTAGGTAGGTAGGTAGGTAGGTAGGTAGGTAGGTAGGTAGGTAGGTAGGTAGGTAGGTAGGTAGGTAGGTAGGTAGGTAGGTAGGTAGGTAGGTAGGTAGGTAGGTAGGTAGGTAGGTAGGTAGGTAGGTAGATAGATAGATAGATAGATAGATAGATAGATAGATAGATAGATAGATAGATAGATAGATAGATAGATAGATTGCACGTGATATGATATAGCAACTGTACATGAATATTTATATACAGTCCTGAGTGAATGAGTGTTTACAGACCAGAGATACTCACGGATGGATGCATAATTGTTAAACTAGGTCCTAACACCCCAACATTTCCAGGTCTATGTTGCAGACGGCACTGCACCCCAGTGAGGTTAAACAGTCTAATATCCGCCGGCAGGAAGGACCTCCTGTAGCACTCTCTGGCACACCGGGTTGGTATCAGTCTGTGACTGAAGGTGCTCCTCTGCATCATAACCATGGCATGCAGAGGGTGGGTGACGTTGTCCATGATGGCCAGCAGTTTGGCTAGGATCCGTCTCTCCACCACCTCCTCTAGAGTGTCAAGGCTAATGCCTAGAACAGAGCTAGCCCTCCTGATCAGCTTATTTACCAGAGAAGCATCATTGGCCTTTGTGTTGGCGCCCCAGCACACCACTGCAAAAAAAGATGGCACTGGCCACAGACTGGAAGAAGGTATGCAGTAGTTTACTGAACATGTTGAAGGACTTAAGCCTCCTCAGAAAGTATGCAGTAGTTTACTGAACATGTTGAAGGACTTAAGCCTCCTCAGAAAGTAGAGTCGGCTCTGGCCCTTTTTGTACAGAGCCCCGGTGTTACTAGCCCATTCCAGCCTGTTGTCCAATGAACTCCCATTTCTACATTCCCCTGTATAGGGAATGCAGTCAGTTGGGCCTTGGTTCTCCTGAAGTCCACTATCATCTCCTTTGTTTTGCTGATGTTGAGCTGAAGGTAGTTCTGCTTACACCACAACACAAAGTCATTGATTGCGCTCCTGTACTCCTCCTCCTGCCCACCCCTGATGCACCCTACAATTGCGGAGTCATCCAATAACTTTTGTAGGTGGCATGTTTCAGAGTTATATCTGAAGTCCGAGGTGTAGAGGGTGAACAGGAATGGGTACAGGATCGTTCCCTGGCGGGCCCCTGTGTTGCTCACTGCCCGTTCTGACACACAGCTTTGTAGCCGGTCAGATAGTCCGTAACCCAGGAGACTAAGGGTGCTTCCACTTTCATCCTCCTCATCTTCTCACCCAGTAGCAGGGGCTGAATGGTGTTGAAGGCACTGGAGAAGTCAAAAAACATAACCCTCACAGTGCAACCTGCGTTGTCCAGGTGAGAGTAGGCCCTCTGCAGAAGGTAGATGATTGCATCATCCACACCGATGTTGCGCTGATATGCGAACTGCAGGGGGTCCAGTGATGTACACACCAGGGGTCTGAGGTGAGCGAGGACTAACCTTTCCAGGGTCTTCATGATGTGGGATGTTAGCACTACAGGTCTGAAGTCATTCAGGACAGTTGGGTGCGCCTTCTTGGGCACTGGGACCAGGCAGGATGTTTTCCACAGCACCAGGGACCCTTTCCAGGCTCAGGCTAAGGTTGAAGCGGCGCTGGAGTATTCCACACAGTTGATGCCATCAGGGCCTGTCGCTTTCCACTGATGTAGTCTCTCCAGCTCTCTCTTCACTTGGTTGGTGGTGAAAGCCAGCCCAGGTGGGGAGGTGGGGGGAAGGGGGGTGTTGAAGAACAGTCCAGAGGTGGGGGGAAGGGAGGTGTTGCAGATCAGTCCAGAGGGAGCAGGGGCGGAGGTGTGGAGGGGGTCGCTGATTGTCTCAATAGAGGTGTTGTGAGCAAAGTGGGGGTCATCTTGTCCTTTATCTTCTCCTTATACCCTCTTTTCCCCTCAGCAATCCGCAACTTCAGCTCCCTCTGGACGCATTTCAATTTGTCCCTGTCCCCCTCCTTGAAGGCCCTCTTCTTCTCATTCAGCAGGGCCTTCAGGTCGCTGGTGACCCAGGGTTTATTATTTGGAAAACAGCTTACCTTCCTGGTGGGTACAGTGTTGTTTACACAAAAATTAATATAGTCCGTTATGCAATCTGTAAGTCCATCAATGTCCTCCCCATGAGCCTCACAGAGCACATCCCAGTCTGTTGTTTCAAAGCAGTCCTGTAGGGCCTCATTCGCCTCCAGTGGTCGCTGGCTGCTTTTGGACCACAGGTGAGGTGGACAAGGTTGTGATCCGATCTACCGAGGGGAGGGAGTGCAATGGAATTGAATGCATCCTTCACATTAGCATATAACAAGTCCAGAGTTTTATTATTCCTGATTGGGCACTTCACGAACTGTTTGAACGTGGGCAGAGAGAGATGCATGGTTAAAATCCCCCGAAATGGCATAGAAGGCACTGGGATGCGCAGTCTGTAACCTTGCGATAGCAGAGTGGATGACGTCACATGCTGTGTTTGCATCCGCAGAGGGTGGGATGTACACAATAACAGCAATGGCCGCTGTGAATTCCCTCGGCAAATAGTAGGGTCTCAGGCTAACGGCTAACAGCTCAATGTCCGAGATAGAAAACTGTTCCTTATCAGTAATATGTCTCGGATTACACCATCTGTTGTTAACTAATAAAGCCAGCCCCCCTCTCCTATGTGGACTGCCAAATAACCCTTTTAGGTTCTAGTTACAATAGCACCTCTAAGAGTGAAGGGGACTAAGATCACTTTCTCAATTTTTGTGTCTGGTCTGTACCGAAGCAGGATGTTGTGTGTGTGAGTATGTGTGAATGCATGTGTGTGTGTGTAGGCATTTTTGTATGTGTCTCTGCGTTTGCCTGCGTGCTATGTGTGCCTATGTGCATACTAAGAGCCAAATACAGTTGTGAGGACCCCATATTGAGAGGGTAAGTAGCCATGCCAGCCAGTTATTGCTTCTGTTGGTTTCAGACCCTGACCCGCACGCACACACATGCATACACACACACACAAACACACACACACAAGCACACACACACACACACACACACGCACAAACACATGCACACACACACGCACACACACACACACACACACACACACACACACACACACACACACAAACACACACACACACAGCACAAATAGCTTCCAACTAAAGACAAAGCTATAATTACAACATGGCAGTGTTTTCCAAAATGTAGATGCCACATATCAGACTGCACATGAACAGGGGATTAAGCTCTTTATATTTTCCCCTCATTGATAATAGATGTCGATGTAGGTCGCAATATCAACCAAGACAGAGTGTTTTAGTCAAATCTGTATGTTATTTCACCCTTCCATTACCTGAAGGATTCCTCCCATGAATGTTTGTTGGTCTTGTTCTGTCTCATTTAGACTGGTTGTCAAGACGATGTGTGCAATGTTTTGGTCGAATCATTCACTATTGGTTTCCTGACAGATGTTGGCATTTGAATGTGAAACCTCTGGGGATCAGGTCATACCGAGGGCTGAGGTGAACAAATTATGTTGACAAACGTGAATTATATTAATTTTCTTTACAACAGCCTCTAAACACTGGGAGAGCTGACTAAGCCCAGCTAATAATAACCAACAGAAAGGGGCATCTTTCAAGACCTCTTTTTTCATTTAAATCCCAAATCGATTTAATCCTTCCCGCTTCCCTATTCCCAGTCTGTGTGTAGGGTGTTAATCTGTAGGTAAGTGAGATGGCATTCGTTGTTCTCCCTGATGTCTCCCTGGGGATCCTCTTGGCCGTCACTAGGCTTTGGCTAGCCCAGATTAATTAGCGACCAGGGTCCCAGTGGAGACATTAGGGAGCTCAGCATTGGTCAAACACTAACAGTACTAGCCACTGAAGCCATTAACACTCTGGGATCTTGGCAGTAGGTGCATTCACAGGTAGGCTATTCTCATTGTTACTGCTAAAGGTTTTAGTCACTGAAGCCGCAACACTTTGGAGACTTGGAGCATTCACAGGTAGTTAGGCTATTTTAATTAAACACGTTGTAGCACTGCCCACGACTTAGACACTCGTTTGTCTAAGCTCCCGAGTGGCGCAGTGGTCTAAGGCACTGCATCTCAGTAGAAGAGGTGTTGCTACAGTCCCTGGTTCGAATCCAGGCTGTATCACATCCGGACGTGACTGTGAGTCTCATAGGGTGGCACACAATCGGGTCGTCTGGGTTTGGCCGGAGTAGGCTGTCATTGTAAGAAGTTGTTCTTAGTTAAATAAAGGTTAAATAAAATCTATTCTAACTGTAATTCATACACAGGGTGCTTGGAGCTAGACTCCCCTCTTCCATACAGTAACTAGTTGAAGGTGCAAAAATACATTTGATTGTGTTTTAACATTTAAAACCAAGAGGTAAAGTTATTTATAATGTTATTTTTCATGACTATACATCTTTTGTTTTAGAGCCTTATTCCGCAAAACAGGAAAATGTACAAAAATGGTAGATTGAGGACTAAATGAAATAAGTATTTCAATCAGCAGACAAAAGCTAATTTGTTCTGAAATTACATTGATAATAATAATAATAGCCTCATCGTGTTTCTCTAACACACTATGATGTACAGAGAGGGATGTACTGAGCTACTGCGTCCCACAAGGCTGTGCGGTATATTCAGTCTAGACATCCTCTTGACAGCCTTGGCCATAAATACTCCCGGCAATATTAAGTCCTGTGGGATAGGGTGGCTGGAACCTCACATTCATTCATTATACAAGGCTGTCTGACACTGGCTCAGACTGTAGTCCCCAGATCTGGCCGGCCGCTCGGCCTTTTGAATGAGTCCCATAGCTTTCCTATGACATTTTGGACATTAATATTGTAGGGATTAGGCTATGTCTTGTCTCTACATCAGGGTTTCCCAAACTCGGTCCTCGGGACAACAGGGTTTCCACATTTGTTTTTTTGCCCCAGCACTACACAGCTGATTCAAATAATCAGTTAATAATGAAGCTTTGATAATTTGACTCAGCTGTGTGGTGTCTGGGTAAAAAACAAAACGTGCATCCGGGGGGCCCAGGACCGAGATTTGGAAACACTGGTCTCGATCCTTCTGTATTATTATAGACTACCTTTAAATACACACTTCTCAGGTCTTGTCACTGCCCATCACACACACACACCCACCCATTTGGACCGACGGCAGGTTGAGATCCAAAGGCGGTTGATATTCAGGGAATTTGCTGCTCTTCTGCCTAAAGCCGTCTCATCCCTGACCTTCAGCGGAGAGGTCTGACTATGTGATCATGCAGATCAACCACACTACGCTCCTCTCACCACAGTGGCATTTCTCCAAACCAGCCCCCTCCTCAATCCCCCCCCCCCCCCCCCCCCGATCCTATATGCCACATGAAGAAAGGGGGGCAGCGAAAAGGCCACACGACTTTATTTTTTCACAACTGTTGGCAGAAGAACACAATCATTGATAATTAATTTCATCCTCATATAGCCCATTGTTATTCATCATTCCCTTTGTCATCGCATCAAAATGAATGCTGTGTTTTACTCTCTGCAATGATATGGTAATATTAACGCATCTCACTCTTTACCTGTCAATCAAATATGAGATGGAGCTCATCTCATTTCCAAGAAAGAATGTTCTGAAAACCCTCTGAAACCCTCTTGGCCTAGCTAACTAGGTCGGGGTTGGTAGGGGTTGGTGGCCTGTGCAGTTGTGTGGGTATTTTCCACTGTGGATACTGTACATGACAACTACAGCAGGCTGTATCATTTCCTCTCTGCTTTAACGCAGGCTCCTATCGACCGGGGCAGCATATGTTCAGGGAAGCCTTACTGCAGGCTCCTATCGACCGGGGCAGCATATGTTCAGGGAAGCCTTACTGCAGGCTCCTATCGACCAGGGCAGCATATATTCAGGGAAGCCTTACTGCAGGCTCCTATCGACCGGGGCAGCATATGTTCAGGGAAGCCTTACTGCAGGCTCCTATCGACCGGGGCAGCATATGTTCAGGGAAGCCTTACTGCAGGCTCCTATCGACCGGGGCAGCATATGTTCAGGGAAGCCTTACTGCAGGCTCCTATCGACCGGGGCAGCATATGTTCAGGGAAGCCTTACTGCAGGCTCCTATCGACCGGGGCAGCATATGTTCAGGGAAGCCTTACTGCAGGCTCCTATCGACCGGGGCAGCATATGTTAAGGGAAGCCTCAGCGACCCGTTCGCTGTTCTCCATTTGTGTTTGTGCAGTCAAATTTAATCAAGACAGCATCTGGTCATGTTTAATGTGAGTAATTGTCCCGTGTGTTTGTGTGTGTGTGTGTGTGTGTGTGTGTGTGTGTGTGTGTGTGTGTGTGTGTGTGTGTGTGTGTGTGTGCGTGTGTGCATGCGTGAGTGAGAGAGAGAGAGACCCATAGAGAAAGAGTGGGAAAATTATTGAGTGTACAAAACATGCTCTTTTCATGACATAGACTGACCAGGTGAATCAAATCAAATCAAAATGTATTGGTCACATGCTCTGAATACAACAGGTTTAGACGTTACAGTGGCCATACAACAGGTTTAGGTCGAGCAGTTTCCATACCAGGTGGTGATGCAAACAGTCAGGATGCTCTCGATGGTGCGGCTGTAGACATTTTTGCCAAATCTTTTCAGTCTTCTGAAGGGGGAATAGGCTTTGTCGTGCCCTCTTCACGACTGTCTTGTTGTGTTTGGACCAGGTGAAAGCTATGATCCCTTATTGATGTCACTTGTTAAATCCACTTCAATCAGTGTAGATGAAAGGGAGGTTAAAAGATAGATTTTTGATTGATACGTGATTGTGTATGTGTGCCATTCAGAGGGTGACAAAATATTTAAGTGCCTTTGAACAGGGTATTGTAGTAGGTGCCAGGGACTGCAACGCTGCTGGGTTTATCACACTCAACAGTTTCAAATCAAATCAAATTTTACACGCGGTTAGCAGATGTTATTGCGGGTGTAGCGAAATGCTTGTAAACCTAAGGCTAGTCGCGAAGCTGCCATCTCGGTCGGCGCCATCTTTAACCTGTGTGTATCAAGAATGGTTCACCACCCAAAGGACATCCAGTCAACTTGACACAACTGTGGAAAGCATTGGAGTCAACATGGGCCAGCATCCCCGTGGAACGCTTTTGACACCTTGTAGAGTCCATGCCCCGACAAATTCAGGCTGTTCTGAGGGCAAAAGGTGGGGGGTGTACAACTCAATATTACGAAGGCGTGTTGTACACTCAGTGTATGTGTTTGTATTCACAGTAGGCCTATGTGTGTGCGTGTGTGTGTGTGTGTGAATGTGTGTGTGTGTGTGTGTGTGTGAATCCAACCCTTGTGTTTATGTGTTTCTAAGGCCATTGTAGGAACTTCAAAAGGATTCCACTGAGTTTTTTTTATTACCAGGCAGCTTAACTTGGCACACGAGACAGAGAGTGATCCTTCTAGAGAAGACCATAAATCTCCCAGCAGACGGAGAGAGACAGAGAGAGACAGACAGCTCCACGCCCTCCAAAGCCCTCTGCTCCACTCCACTGGACCTCCCAGAGACTCTACTCCCAGGGAGGAAGCCCTCAGGTCAGCCCCAACCGCAGCCACCTTAGCCAGGCACCTGAGCCAGGACGACAGCCTCTTGCGGTGCCTCCAGGTGAGTAGGTGGAGAGTGATGAGTTGCCTCATTAATCATTAGTTTACAGTAAGGCCCGTAGGCCTCGAAACCAACCAGGGGCTCGCCCACTAGGCCAGGCCACAAACAGGAGCCCTCTCCGGGGCCTGAGGGCTGGCGTGAAGGCCCGTTCCACTGGATCACCACAGGAATGCTCTGACACACTGAGGTTAAGGCACAGCCGTCTCAGATGGCAGGACTGTTGTTTGTTTGTGTGTTTATTTTTCCCATGCCGCTAAGGAATGGGCATCTGGCTGTCTTGATCATACAGAGTGTTAGATACCATATAGTACATGCAGTGTGTTGTTAGTTTCCCTTCTGGAAATTCCTTTAACCTTACTATGGGTCTCCTCCTGTTCTCCCTTTCTATCAGATATATAGATAGATAGATAGATAGATAGATAGATAGATAGATAGATAGATAGATAGATAGATAGATAGATAGATAGATAGATAGATAGATAGATAGATAGATAGATAGATAGATAGATAGATAGATAGATAGATAGATAGATAGATAGATAGATAGATAGATAGATAGATAGATAGATAGATAGATAGATAGATAGATAGATAGATAGATAGATAGATAGATAGATAGATAGATAGATAGATAGATAGATAGATAGATATTGTAAGGAGGAATGGTCCAAAATACCTTCATCCAGAATCCAGACACTCATTAGAGGGTATAGGAAGCGTCTAGAGGCTGTTATTTTAGCAAAAGGAGGCTCTACTAAATATTGCTGTGATTTTTCAGTTGGGGTGCCCAAAGTTATGCACCTGTCTAATTTTGTTTTGATGCATATTGCACATTTTCTGTTAATCCAATAAACCTAATTTCACTACTGAAATATTACTGTGTCCATCAGTTATTTGATAGATCAAATTGAAATTGCTCATCCAAACACCCAATTATTTATAAATGGAAATCATGGAAATTGTCAGGGGTGCCCAAACTTTTTAATACGACTGTAGATAGATAGATAGATAGATAGATAGATAGATAGATAGATAGATAGATAGATAGATAGATAGATAGATAGATAGATAGATAGATAGATAGATAGATAGATAGATAGATAGATAGATAGATAGATAGATAGATAGATAGATAGATAGATAGATAGATAGATAGATAGATAGATAGATAGATAGATAGATAGATAGATAGATAGATAGATAGATAGATAGATAGATAGATAGATAGTTAGTCCTGGCTTTATTAAGAGAGAGCAGGTTATTATTATCCTTATTCGTCAGTGCATCACCTTGCCAACACTGTGGCCCACCCACCTCATTATAGACCATGCATATTCTCCCAGGAGTATACCTCTTCTCCTTCTCTTCTCTTCTCCACAGGTACATCTCTCTGGGGTCCCTCGCTTTTCATTTTCCTCTCCTCTGCCAACTCTCACTCCATCTCCCCTTCTTTCATGTAGTTCCCGCTACCTTCCCCTTACATCTCCCCCACCCTCCCTCCCTCCCTCCCTCCCTAGCTGCCTCTCTATTTCCAACCCATTTTACTTCACTTTACTTTGGTGATGCACTCCCTCCCACCCTTTACCTCCCCTCCCTCCCTCCCTCCCTCCCTCCACCTCCCTCCCTCCCTCCCTCCCTCCCTCCCTCCCTCCCTCCCTCCCCTCCCATCCCTTCTTCTTTACTTTCACCTTCCATCTGCAAGTTCTTATTTTGAAGTCACAGCTTCACAACAGACATTCAATATTAATGAGATGCCTCATGAATTTTTGAGCTCTAATTAGATCTCTCTTACTTTGTTAATGATAAGCTGTGTGTGTGTGTGTGTGTGTGTGTGTGTGTGTGTGTGTGTGTGTGTGTGTGTGTGTGTGTGTGTGTGTGTGTGTGTGTGTGTGTGTGTGTGTGTGTTTGTGCGTGCGTGTGTGTGCGTGCCTGCGTCTGCATGCTTGTGTGTATGTGTGTGTGTTGTGGTGACAGTCTTTTCCTGTGCCCAGTAATGCCCCTTCTTTGAGCTGGGGCAGAGATGGGTTGGGGATAGGAGAAACGGGGTAGTAGGTGACGGTAGTAGGTGACGGTAGTAGGTGACGGTAGTAGGGGACGGTAGTAGGGGGCAGGGTAGTAGGGGACGGTAGTAGGGGACGGTAGTAGGGGGCAGGGTAGTAGGGGACGGTAGTAGGGGACGGTAGTAGGGGGCAGGGTAGTAGGGGACGGTAGTAGGGGGCGGTAGTAGGGGACGGTAGTAGGGGACGGTAGTAGGGGGCAGGGTAGTAGGGGACGGTAGTAGGGGACGGTAGTAGGGGGCAGGGTAGTAGGGGACGGTAGTAGGGGGCGGTAGTAGGGGGCAGGGTAGTAGGGGACGGTAGTAGGGGACGGTAGTAGGGGGCAGGGTAGTAGGGGACGGTAGTAGGGGACGGTAGTAGGGGGCAGGGTAGTAGGGGACGGTAGTAGGGGGCGGTAGTAGGGGACGGTAGTAGGGGACGGTAGTAGGGGGCAGGGTAGTAGGGGACGGTAGTAGGGGACGGTAGTAGGGGGCAGGGTAGTAGGGGACGGTAGTAGGGGACGGTAGTAGGGGGCAGGGTAGTAGGGGACGGTAGTAGGGGACGGTAGTAGGGGGCAGGGTAGTAGGGGACGGTAGTAGGGGACGGTAGTAGGGGGCAGGGTAGTAGGGGACGGTAGTAGGGGACGGTAGTAGGGGACGGTAGTAGGGGGCAGGGTAGTAGGGGACGGTAGTAGGGGGCAGGGTAGTAGGGGACGGTAGTAGGGGACGGTAGTAGGGGGCGGTAGTAGGGGACGGTAGTAGGGGGCAGGGTAGTAGGGGACGGTAGTAGGGGACGGTAGTAGGGGGCAGGGTAGTAGGGGACGGTAGTAGGGGGCAGGGTAGTAGGGGACGGTAGTAGGGGTGATGAGGTAGTATGGGACGGGGTAATAGGTGATGAGGTAGTATGGGACGGGGTAATAGGTGATGAGGTAGTATGGGACGGGGTAATAGGTGATGAGGTAGTAGGGGACGGGGTAATAGGTGATGAGGTAGTAGGGGACGGGGTAATAGGTGATGAGGTAGTAGGGGACGGGGTAATAGGTGATGAGGTAGTATGGGACGGGGTAATAGGTGATGAGGTAGTAGGGGACGGGGTAATAGGTGATGAGGTAGTATGGGACGGGGTAATAGGTGATGAGGTAGTAGGGGACGGGGTAATAGGTGATGAGGTAGTAGGGGACGGGGTAATAGGTGATGAGGTAGTAGGGGACGGGGTAATAGGTGATGAGGTAGTAGGGGACGGGGTAATAGGTGATGAGGTAGTAGGGGACGGGGTAATAGGTGATGAGGTAGTAGGGGACGGGGTAATAGGTGATGAGGTAGTAGGGGACGGGGTAATAGGTGATGAGGTAGTAGGGGACGGTAGTAGGGGACGGTAGTAGGGGACGGGGTAATAGGTGATGAGGTAGTATGGGACGGGGTAGATGAAACAAAGGTAGTAGGGGACGTGGGCTGTTGCCTAATCAGAGGCCTCATTCTCTGGGTCTCATTACATGTCAGACAGCTGGCTGGTAGACTGATGCAGACTGGTCCTCCAGCGTCTCCTCCTCAGGCTGCCTCTATCCTCTAGTCTACACCCTGCTGCGGCTTCATTTAACTATTCTGTTTCATCGTCCCTTCAAATGATCTAGGGGATTAAGGTTTCATGTGAGGAGAACAGGCCCGCTGCAGGTGACACCTCCACCTCCTTTCTCTCTCTCTCTCTTTCTCTCTCTCTCTCTTTCTCTCTCTCTCTCTCTCTCTCTCTCACTCTCTTTCTCACCCATCTTTTCACGATTTGAATTGATTTCCTTGCTTTTTTTCTCTTCCTGAGGAAGTTCCTGATTATAACAAGACCCTATCCCTAATCTCCTCTCTGCCCTGCTAGGGGGTCTCCAGCGTTGCTGCTGTCACCACCCATGTGTCACAGAGAGACATGAGCATACCTCTATCCCCCATCCCTCCTTCTCTCTTCTCCCCTCTATCCCCCATCCCTCCTTCTCTCTTCTCCTCTCTATCCCCCATCCCTTCTCTCTTCTCCTCTCTATCCCCCATCCCTCCTTCTCTCTTCTCCCCTCTATCCCCCATCCCTTCTCTCTTCTCCCCTCTATCCCCCATCCCTTCTCTCTTCTCCTCTCTATCCCCCATCCCTTCTCTCTTCTCCTCTCTATCCCCCATCCCTCCTTCTCTCTTCTCCTCTCTATCCCCCATCCCTTCTCTCTTCTCCCCTCTATCTCCCATCCCTTCTCTCTTCTCCTCTCTATCCCCCATCCCTTCTCTCTTCTCCTCTCTATCCCCCATCCCTTCTCTCTTCTCCTCTCTATCCCCATCCCTCCTTCTCTCTTCTCCTCTCTATCCCCCATCCCTTCTCTCTTCTCCCCTCTATCCCCCATCCCTTCTCTTTTCTCCTCTCTATCCCCCATCCCTTCTATCTTCTCCCCTCTATCCCCATCCCTTCTCTCTTCTCCTCTCTATCCCCCATCCCTTCTCTCTTCTCCTCTCTATCCCCCATCCCTTCTCTCTTCTCCTCTCTATCCCCATCCCTTCTCTCTTCTCCTCTCTATCCCCCATCCCTCCTTCTCTCTTCTCCCCTCTATCCCCCATCTCTTCTCTCTTCAGGGCATGACAATACCCCCCCCTCTCTAGGGACGCCGTCAGAATGACGTTGTTGCCATCAGACGGAGGGAGCCCAGTGACAAAGTCCAGAGAGATATGGGACCAGGGACGATGAGGAAGAGGTAGTCTTATTTTGAGCACACACTGTGCACACAGCGATGAAGGCAGAGGCGTCAGTAACCATAGTGGGCCACCAGAAACGTTGTCGGAAGAAGGCCAGGGTATGACAGGAGCCAGGATGACATGTTAGCTTGGATGAGTGAGCCCACTCCAGGACCTGAGTCCGGACTGTTTGTCAGGGACAAACAATCTGTTGGCCGGACCCTCTCCAGGATCCGGCTGGGAGCGTTGTGCCTTGCGGACCAGGGTCTCAATTCCCCAGCCCACAGAAGCCGCCAGGCACGAGGTGGGAAGGATGGTCTCGGAGTCAGATGGTGTGGAAGCAGGACCGTAATGGCGAGAGAGAGTGTCCGGTTTCACGTTCTTGGGCGGTAGGCAAGTCCACACCAAAAATGGATGTTCCGCCCCTTCCAGCCAGTGTCTCCATTCTTCCAATGCCATCTTAACTGCCAGAAGTTCCCAGTTTTTCCAAGATCATAGTTCCTTTCTGCGGAGTTGAGGTGATGGGAAAGGAAGGCACAGGGATGGAGCTTTTGGTCCAGGCCTGACCATTGGGACACGTCGGAAGCGACGACCTCAACCACAAACTGACGAGAAGGATCTGGATGGATGAGGATGGGGGCGGTAGTGAACCGATGCTTCAGGTTCACAAATGCTTTGTCAACAGCTGGTGACCATGTGAACGGTACCTTGGGAGAGGTGAGTGCAGAGAGGGGGGCCGCCATGTGCTGTAGCCTCGAATGAAAAGGCGATAGAAACTTGCAAACCCCAGGAAACACTGTAGCTGCACTCTGGACGTGGGTTGGGGCCAATCGACTACTGCTTTCACCTTCTCAGGATCTGAACATTTCCCTCCGCGATGACGTATCCCAGAAAAGAGATCGTAGAGCGGTGAAACTCACACTTCTCTGCTTTGACAAATAACTGATTCTCCAGGAGGCACTGAAGGACTTGTCGAACATTGAGGATGTGTTCTTGGGCAGAACGGAAGAAAACCAGGATGTCGTCGAGGTAGAAGAACACAAACCGATTTAACATGTCCCGTAGCACATCGTTTACCAGAGCCTGGATGACAGCAGGGGGCGTTGGCGAGCCCGAACGGCATGACCAGGTACTCATAGTGTCCACTGGCAGTTTTGAAGGCTGTCTTCCACTCATCTCCTTCGCGTATCCGAACCAAGTGATAGGCATTCCGAAGGTCCAGCTTGGTAAAGATGGTAGCCCCCTCGAGAGGTTAAAAGGCAGAGGAGAGGAGTGGTAGAGGGTAACAATTATTAACAGTGATGTCGTTGAGACCACGGTAGTCGATGCATGGACGCAGGGTTTTGTCCTTCTTTTCCACAAAGAAAAACCCTGTGCCGGCTGGGGATGCTGAAGGACGGATGCTTCCAACAGCTAAGGAGTCCTCAATGTACTCCTCCATGGCCTTGGCCTCAGGGCCGGATAAGGAATACAGCCGACCTCGTGGCGAGGGGGTGCCCGGGAAGAGGTCAGTGGCACAATCGTAGGGACGGTGCGGGGGAAGAGAAGTAGCACCAGCCTTGCTGAAGACCTCCAGGAGGTCATGATACTCTGCAGGAATGGCAGAGAAATCCGAGGCTTTACTGGAGCTCTGAG
Organism: Thymallus thymallus; assembly: GCA_023634145.1. Taxonomy (NCBI): domain Eukaryota; kingdom Metazoa; phylum Chordata; class Actinopteri; order Salmoniformes; family Salmonidae; genus Thymallus; species Thymallus thymallus. The sequence goes on along the minus strand of CM042411.1, from coordinate 27,508,247 downwards.
GAAGACGCTGTGGTCCAGTCAATAACAGGGTTGTGTTTAAGGAGCCAAGAATATCCCAAAACAACAGGAACATGGGGGGAATCAATGTGATACAGAAGCTGTATGGCCTCACTGTGATTACCTGAAACCCGCAGATTAATGGGAACTGTGCTGTGGGTAACTCTCCCAATGGAGCGTCCTTCCAGTGGTCTAGTATCCATAGGGACAGAGAGTAGTTGAGTGGAGATGCCCAGTTCAGACACCAGGGCAGTGTCTATAAAGCTCTTATCTGCCCCAGAGTCAATGAGCACCCGGAAAGACTTAGACTGGTCTCCCCACAGCAGGATCACAAAAAAATTAGTGCGGGTGATGAGAATTAGGGAATTACCATTATGGCTTGCCAGTGTACTTGTACGTAAAAAAACGTTGGGTATCTTAACAGGGCAGGTGGCTATGTAATGTCCCGCAGCACCACAATACAGACAACAATTGGTGCTCTTCCTAGTTGCATGGGCTCAGGGGTAGCCAACTCACTCGTCATCAATGATCGAGAGAGGACTCGATCTACTGTTTTCGGCTCTTCTCGGAAATGCCAACTTCAGGGATTTCCGGGTTCCTTCGGAAGTGAGCTAGCAGCAGCTGATGAGCGAGTGTGATCGATACCCGACCTCTTCTCACTCCTCAGTTCTCGTAGATCCCAAGGTAACTCCCGAGCTGCTAGCTCGTCTTTTATTTCCTTGGATAGTCCGTGGAGGGCTCGAACAGAGCCTCCGGATTCCAGGACCTTTCGGCGGGTAGGCAAATCAAACGCCCCACCGGTAGGGAGCTTACTGAGTGGTTGGGAAGTCTCAGTAGTGGTGTGTTGCCTATGGGCTAACTCATGTAATTGCTCCGTTACCGCCTTGAACCCCTGGTCGTGGTGTTTCCCTAGAGAATGTAGACCTTCCAGAAGGTTCTGAAGTAGCTCTTCATGCTTCCCAATGGAGATACCCTGCAGGGTGACAGAGTGACGGAGCTGGTCCAAGTCTGCTGGGTCTGTCATGGCCATTTCGTACTATAACAATACAAGGGGAGACCCAGATGCAGACACAGGATGATGGGATGGCAGATGGTTAGAGCTCCGATATTGATTATAATAAAGAGAATAGACAAAGGGCAGGTCAGGGACAGGAAATAGTTCATCAACCAGATCAGAGTCTGAGCAGTACAGTGTAACAGGCAGTCTAGTGGTCAGGGTAGGCAAGGGTTCAATCACCAGGGCTGAGTCCAAGACGGTACAAGATTCCAGGCAGGCTCGAGGTACAGACAGGCAGATTGGACAGACAGGCGGGCTCGGTGTCAGGGCAGCCAAAGGGTCAGAACCGGGAGGACTAGAACAGAGACTAGGAACAAAAGGAGCTAGGATAAACACGCTGGTTGACTTGGCATAATGGGAAGATGGGTGACACCTGGAGAGGGTGGAGACAAGCACAAGGAACAGGTGAAACAGATCAGGGCGGGACACTCATGCTCCTTAATTGCCAGCCTCATCACGTTACAGAAAGAGATTAACTGTATAGAAAGCTCTGGGGACAAATTGTCTGGATACTGAACAGCCAATAAAGTAGCAGATGGAAACAGATTATCAATAGTACTTGATGGCTTGAACAATGAAAGTGGTTTGCGATTTCGTTCATACTGGTGAACCAGCGTTTGAGTTGACTGTGACAGTGTGAGGGTGTTTTGAGGGTAGACTGACTGTGACAGTGTGAGGGTGTTTTGAGGGTAGACTGACTGTGACAGTGTGAGGGTGTTTTGAAGGTAGACTGACTGTGACAGTGTGAGGGTGTTTTGAAGGTAGACTGACTGTGACAGTGTGAGGGTGTTTTGAAGGTAGACTGACTGTGACAGTGTGAGGGTGTTTTGAAGGTAGACTGACTGTGACAGTGTGAGGGTGTTTTGAGGGTAGACTGACTGTGACAGTTTGAGGGTGTTTTGAGGGTAGACTGACTGTGACAGTTTGAGGGTGTTTTGAGGGTAGACTGACTGTGACAGTGTGAGGGTGTTTTGAGGGTAGACTGACTGTGACAGTGTGAGGGTGTTTTGAAGGTAGACTGACTGTGACAGTGTGAGGGTGTTTTGAAGGTAGACTGACTGTGACAGTGTGAGGGTGTTTTGAAGGTAGACTGACTGTGACAGTGTGAGGGTGTTTTGAGGGTAGACTGACTGTGACAGTTTGAGGGTGTTTTGAGGGTAGACTGACTGTGACAGTGTGAGGCTCGTGAGAACAAAAAAGGAGGAGGTCGAACAAAAATGAAAACAATAAAGAAGGGGGGGTGGGGGGAGGGAGATGCACCGTCGAGGTCGAAGGCACAGGCGTTACACTGACTGTATTATTTGTCATTGATAGACTGGTTCTACACACAACAACTCCGACCTTGCCAGGAGGTCCAAAGAAACTGTGTTAAATTATTGGTCCCTAGGACCAAGATTAAATATTGTCAAATTCTTATCAGACCATCCCAACAGAATTAGGATTAGATTATCAAACCGTTCACCAGTCACCACAGTTTATCTGCTAATCTAGATATGAGAGTATCCCTATTCCCAGTATACCTAGCACAGAGCTCTCTTACTCAATAGATCCTTGTTATCATATTAACATAATGCTGTAGGTCGTCTGACCTGGTCTACCCTAAACCATAATTTTACCCTAAATTACCCAGCCCTTGAGGGAGAGAATCATTTAACATTTGACCAACAACCCCCCCACCCCACCCCCTCCCCCCTTGACTAATCATATCAAAGATAACAACTCAAGGTGTAAAATAGCTTGATCATTTAAATTATTCTTTCATTATACAGTACATTCACATATAATTGTATTATACACGCTTGGTATGTAACCAATCATGCCCCATTTTACTGTAATTACATAGGAAGGAGAAGCATGCTGTAATTGTTTCATGTGAGATTTAAGGAATGGCAATGAGTTGCAAAGATAGATTTCAGATGGCTGTATGCTGAATGCTTTATGAGCACAGGAATTTCTTCCTGCTTTTTTTCTAAATAAAAAGAATAGACACTGTAGTTATTCAGAGAGCCAGGCGCTACTCCTCTCCTCCTCTGCTCCTCTCCTCCTCTCCTTCTCTGCTCCTCTCCTCCTCTCCTCTCCTCCTCTCCTCCTCTCCTCCTCTCATCTCCTCCTCTCATCTCCTCATCTCCTCATCTCCTCCTCTGCTCCTCCAATCTCCTCTCCTCTCCTCTCCTCTCCTCTCCTCTCCTCTCCTCTCCTCTCCTCTCCTCTCCTCTCCTCTCCTCTCCTCTCCTCTCTTCTCCTCTCCTCTCCTCTCCTCTCCTCTCCTATCCTCTCTACTCCCGGGGTAGCATGCTTTTTATTATCTCTCCAATTAGAGTCAATTGACCTGACAGAATGGTGGGGCAATTAGTGCTGTGTGTGTGAGTGTGTGAGTGTGTGTGTGTGCATGTGTGCGTGTGTGCGTGTGTGCTTGTGTGTGTGAGTGTGTACGTGTGTGCTTGTGTGTGTGTGTGTGTGTGTGTGTGTGTGTGAGTGTGTACGTGTGTGCTTGTGTGTGTGTGTGTGTGTGTGTGTGTGTGTGTGTGTGTGTGTGTGTGTGTGTGTGCGTGCGAGCGTGTGTACGTATGTGCTTGTGTGTGTGAGTGCGTGTGTGCGTGTACGTTCTCGGGCCTGGAGGGTAATTTGCTGTATGGTTCTCAGCAGTTCTTTATGTAGATATGCCCCGCCTAGTTAACAGCTCACTCTCGCTCCCTCAGGACCATAATAGCTCATGATTTTTTTCTCTTCTCCTCCTCTCTCTTTCTTTCTCTCTCTTTCTTTCTCTCTCTCTCTGTCTTTCTCTCTCTCTCTCTCTCTCTCTCTCTCTCTCTCTCCGTGTCTCTCTCTCTGTCTCTCTCTCTCTCTCTCTCTCTCTCTCTCTCTCTCTCTCTCTCTGTCTCTCTCTCTCTCTCCTGCTCTCTCTCTGTCTCTCTCTTTCCATATTCTGTATTGGTTGAAAAAATGGTATATATGCGTTTGTGGAGCAATAATATATTGTTGTGCAGATCATTTCTTATTCAATGTACAATATTAACTGTGTGCGTTCAGAACAAGACTTATATGGTTCCTTCCTTTGTTCTCAAACACAAAATGTCCCCGATCTCTCCCTTCTTCTCCTCTCTCGTCTCAGATCTCTCCCCTCTTCTCCTCTCTCGTCTCAGATCTCTCCCCTCCTCTCCTCTCTCGTCTCAGATCTCTCCCCTCTTCTCCTCTCTCGTCTCAGATCTCTCCCCTCCTCTTCTCTCTCGTCTCAGATCTCTCCCCTCCTCTCCTCTCTCGTCTCAGCTCAGAGCTCAAAACCTGGACCTTACCATCCTGTCTGCCTCTACTGAGTACTGTAGTCAGACACACAAAGGAGAAATAATCTTTCTAACTAAGCTTCCCTTCTCTGGCATCCTGCGTCTATATGAGTAGACTAAATCTCCTGAGGTGCACCAATAAATACACTTTTTTGTAATATGGTAACTTGAGTTGGAATCTTAAAGGTGAGGCCTGTGGAACATATCAAAATATAAGACTCTATTGGTATATCACTGGATACAACAATAGAACATTCCTGCTTTAGAAATGCAAATTAAAGTGAAAAAACAAATCTGATTTGACACTTGATGTACCCATCAATGCAATACATCACCTATCCCATCCCCCTCCTCCCCCTCCCCTCCCCCTCCAACCCCCTCCAACCCCCTCCTCATCCAACCCCCCAACCCCATCCCCCTCCCCCCCCCAACCCCATCCCCCTCCCCCTCCATCCCCCTCCCCTCCCCATTCCCCCATCCCCCTCCATCCCCCCCCATCCCCCTCCATCCCCCTCCCCTCCCTATCCCCTCCTCCCCCTCCATCCCACTCCTCCCCATACCCTCCCCCTCCCCTCCCCATCCCCTCCTCCCCCCCTCCTCCCCAGCAGCCTCCCATCCCCATCATTTTGTTCGACATCCACTACATCTGTTGTGTTAAGTGACTGTAATTTAGATGACAGCCACAAAACTCCTTAATGCAGCCCTGGTTGACCTACACACACACACACACACACACACACACACACACACACACACACACACACATACACACACACAAACAGACACAAACACTGTGTTAACACAGCTGGATCGTTGTCAAGGATCGTTTCTCTCCTCACATGACTAATTACGGTCTGATCACTTAAATCTAAATTTGATAAATTTGGCACCCTATTCCCTATGTAGTGCACAAATGTTGGCCAAGGGAACTAGTGTGGTAGGACCAGGGAACTAGTGTGGTAGGACTAGGGAACTAGTGTGGTAGGACCAGGGAACTAGTGTGGTAGGACTAGGGAACTAGTGTGGTAGGACCAGGGAACTACGTTGGTAGGAGCAGGGAACTACGGTGGTAGGACCAGGTCAAAAGTATTTCACTATATAGGGAACAGGGTTCCATTTGGGACATACCCATCATCCTCTTTTCCTCTGTCTAATGCACAAGTTGTTCATCTCAACAAGGACATTTACTCTCCCTTAATACTAGCACATACACAACTACTACAGCCGTAGTTCCCTGGTTCTACCACCATAGTACCCTGGTCCTACCACCATAGTTCCTGGTCCTACCACCATAGTTCCCTGATTGTACCACCATAGTTCCCTGGTCCTACCACCATAGTTCCTGGTCCTACCACCATAGTTCCCTGGTCCTACCACCATAGTTCCCTGGTCCTACCACCATAGTTCCCTGGTTCTACCACCATAGTTCCCTGGTCCTACCACCATAGTTCCTGGTCCTACCACCATAGTTCCCTGGTCCTACCACCATAGTTCCCTGATTGTACCACCATAGTTCCCTGGTCCTACCACCATAGTTCCTGGTCCTACCACCATAGTTCCCTGGTCCTACCACCATAGTTCCCTGGTTCTACCACCATAGTTCCTGGTCCTACCACCATAGTTCCCTGGTCCTACCACCATAGTTCCCTGGTCCTACCACCATAGTTCCCCGGTTCTACCACCATAGTTCCCTGGTCCTACCACCATAGTTCCCTGGTCCTACCACCATAGTTCCCTGGTCCTACCACGGTGTTCCCTGGTCCTACCACCATAGTTCCCTGGTCCTACCACCATAGTTCCCTGGTCCACCATCTTGTGTTTTATATCAAAGAAACAACACCATCAGTCGTCAAGGAGGGATGTGTGTGTGTGTATGTGTGTGTGTATGTGTGAACTGTATGCCTCTGTCCCTATGTGCACAGACAACATTTTTACATAAGGCGTTCCAGGCCAGGATGTACCTACTGTTTTTAAATAAGGCGTTCCAGGCCAGGGTGTACCTACTGTTATAACACCCTTCCAATTAACACACTCACAGACGTATGCGCATACACGTACACATAAACATACACTTGCACATGTGCGCACGCCTAAACACACACACTCCCCTCCCCAGTACTCAGATTCCAGTCCTAAGTGGTTGTTAGGATCACCGGTGACAATGAGACAGCCTACAGGGAGGAGGTCAGTAAGAACTTAAAATGGTCCACACACGCGCGCATAATCGCGAAGAAGGGTCGTCCATACAGATCCTTCAAGTTTCGGGGCTGTCGCTGGGCAATACGGACTTTCAGCTCCCTCCAAAGATTTTCTATTGGGTTCAGGTCTGGAGACTGGCTACTCCAGGACCTTGAGATGCTTCTTACGGAGCCACTCCTTAGTTGCCCTGGCTGTGTGTTTCGGGTCATTGTCATGCTGGAAGACCCAGCCACGACCCATCTTCAATGCTCTTACTGAGGGAAGGAGGTTGTTGGCCCCATCCATCCTCCCCTCAATACAGTGCAGTCGTCCTGTCCCCTTTGCAGAAAAGCATCCCCAAAGAATGATGTTTCCACCTCCATGCTTCACGGTTGGGATGGTGTTCTTGGGGTTGTACTCATCCTTCTTCTTCCTCCAAACACGGCGAGTGGAGTTTAGACCAAAAAGCTCTGTTTTTGTCTCATCAGACCACATGACCTTCTCCCATTCTTCCTCTGGATCATCCAGATGGTCATTGGCAAACTTCAGACGGGCCTGGACATGCGCTGGCTTGAGCAGGGGGACCTTGCGTGCGCTGCAGGATTTTAATCCATGACGGTGTAGTGTGTTACTAATGGTTTTCTTTGAGACTGTGGTCCCAGCTCTCTTCAGGTCATTGACCAGGTCCTGCCGTGTAGTTCTGGGCTGATCCCTCACCTTCCTCATGATCATTGATGCCCCACGAGGTGAGATCTTGCATGGTGCCCCAGACCGAGGGAGATTGACCGTCATCTTGAACTTCTTCCATTTTCTAATAATTGCGCCAACAGTTGTTGCCTTCTCACCAAGCTGCTTGCCTATTGTCCTGTAGACATCCCAGCCTTGTGCAGGTCTATAATTTTATCCCTGATGTCCTTACACAGCTCTCAGGCCTTGGCCATTGTGGAGAGGTTGGAGTCTGTTTGATTGAGTGTGTGGACAGGTGTCTTTTATACAGGTAACGAGTTCAAACAGGTGCAGTTAATACAGGTAATGAGTGGAGAACAGGAGGGCTTCTTAAAAAAAAAACTAACAGGTCTGTGAGAGCCGGAATTCTTACTGGTTGGTAGGTGATCAAATACTTATGTCATGCAATAAAATGCAAATTAATTATTAAAAAATCATACAATGTGATTTTCTGGATTTTTGTTTTAGATTCCGTCTCTCACAGTTGAAGTGTACCTATGATGAAAAATTACAGACCTCTACATGCTTTGTAAGTAGGAAAACGTGCAAAATCGGCAGTGTATCAAATACTTGTTCTCCCCACTGTATATCTATTGGTTACAGACACCTTAAAAGAAATGGGCCTCACAATATCTCGTCAGGATCTCGTTAAGGTATCTCTGTGCATTCAAATTGCTGTTGATAAAATGCAATTGTGTTTGTTGTCAGTAGCTTATGCCTGCCTATACCATAACCCCACCGCCACCATGGGGCACTCTGTTCAAACTGCAAACTGCTCGCCCACATGACGCCATACACGTGGTCTACGGTTATGAGGCCGGTTGGACGTACTGCCAAATTCTCCAAAATTATGTTGGAGGTGGTTTATGGTAGAGAAATGGAAACAGCTCTTGTGGACATTCCTGCAGTCAGCATGCCAATTGCAAGCTCCCTTAAAACTTGAGACATCTGTGGCATTGCGTTAACACCCCCTCGATCTTACCCGACACTGTCGTCCAGTCCTGCCAATGAATAGAGAAACAAAATAGAATATTATCTATGTCCTTGTTCAGCCAAGTTTCCAAAAACATAGGATTAACAGGGAGGAGGGCTGAGCAGTATGTTGAAGAATCCAAATCGAGGTTTGGGACTGCTGTTCTGATTTCGTAGGAAACTATGGCGGAAATATTATATACAAAAAAAGTTAAGATCAGCGCAAAAAAAACCACAAGATAGCCCATAAAACATCTGCTATACATTCCAGCGCCATTCTCACGTCAGATAAGGAAGAAAATACATAGCTAATGTACAATAGTGCAGAGAGAGATAGACAGAGAGAGAGAGAGAGAGAGAGAGAGAGAGAGAGATAGACAGAGAGAGAGAGAGAGAGAGAGAGAGAGAGAGAGAGAGAGTGAGAGAGAGAGAGAGTGAGAGAGAGAGAAAGACACACAGAGAGAAAGAGAGAGAGAGAGAGAGAGAAAGACAGAGAGAGAGAGAGAGAGACAGAGGGAGAGAGAGAGAGAGAAAGACAACAAGCCAGCAAACGAGAAGAGCATAGTGGTTTTGTCTTTCAGCTCAGCTGACGTTGGCTGTTCCAAGGACATGCTTCCAGTGCTCAGTGCTGTCAACTCTGTAAAAACAAACATGGAATTTATAGCACATTAGGAATTCAGCAGGCAATCTATTCAGGCAATTAATGGTGTATGAAAAGCATCTGTGTCGGTGTAGAGAGCACTTCAACACGAATACAGGCCAACACCGTTGTGTTTAGGGTTTGGTTCTCTGTGAGGTATTTGTTTAGAGTTGGTCCTGAGGATAACAGACATGCAGTACAGATCTGCATGGATCTTGTGTAAGTAAATTGGTTGTTGTTATTTCAGATGTGTTGTTCATATACATACTGTACTTTAATGTACTTTAGTGTAACCGGAAGGCCAATGATTGCTTAGGTTCCTATCTTTCTAGGGAGTTTTTCCTAGTTACCGTGCTTCTACATCTGCATTGCTTGCTGTTTGGGGTTTTAGGCTGGGACGCTGGAGAAGTGTGCTCTTCACAGATGAATCCCGGTTTCAACTGTACCGGGCTGATGACAGACAGCATGTATAGCGTTGTGTGGCGAGCGGTTTGCTGATGTCAACGTTGTGAACAGAGTGCCCCATGGTGGCGGTGGGGTTATGGTATAGGCAGGCATAAGCTACAGACAACGAACACAATTGCATTTTATCGATGGCAATTTGAATGTACAGAGATACCATGACGAGATCCCGAGGCACATTGTTGTGCCATTCATCCACCGCCGGCACGTTTCAGCATGATAATGAATGGCCCAATATCACAAGGATCAGCAAACAATTCCTGGAAGCTGAAAATGTCCCAGTTCTTCCATGGCCTGCATACTCGCCAGACATGTCACCCATTGAGAATGTTTGGGATGCTCTGGATTGTGCCAATATCCAGCAACTTTCCACAGCCATTGAAGAGGAGTGGGACAATATTCCACAATCAACATCATGATCAACTCTATGCGAAGGAGATATGTCGCGCTGCATGAGGTGTTGGTGGGGGTTCTGGACCTGGGTGCTGGATGTGGCACCAGGTCAGGCGGGGGCTCCGCTCAGGAGCAGATCTGTAGCCCTTTCCCGGATTGGGCACCGGTGGCGCGGACTGCTCTGGCACTGGCGCCACCGGGCTAGGAACCGGTACTGGCACTACCAAGCTGGGGACACGCACTGGAGCTACCGGGCTAGGTACCAGCACTGGAGCTCCCGGGCTAGGAACCAGCACTGGTGCTACCAAGCTAGGGACACGCACTGGAGCTACCAGGCTAGGATCTGGCACTGGTGCCACCGGACTAGGAACCGGCACTGGCGCCCCCGGGCTAGGAACCGGAACTGGCGCTTGACTTCTCTGGTATCATAATGAAAACAGATTTCTCCACACTCAACTTTACAATGAATGATATACAGTACAGTAATGTTACATTTGAGAAGAGCCAGGACACACATAGTACCAGTCAAACCGATTCGTGAAAAGGAGGAAGTAGCTACAGACAGGAAAGTGGACATCTCTGGTACGTTATAGTCTTCTTTGTTGAATTACCTCACTAACTTAGAGGCGACTAGACCGCCTTCAGGCTGTAGCTGTTGGAATGAAACCTCTCACTCTACGTCAAAATCCCTTTTAATGCTGAACCAAAACCACAGCTTTCCAGATTAATTCATACTCAGGGACTTTGCATGTTTTAAGCTCTATGCAAATATTATTGGATTTTCTAAGGATTTGGGCCGGATTTCGTGCCATGGATTTTACAAATTTACGTCTACAGAAAATAAAGCACAAAAATAAAAAAAATTCGCTTCGGTAAAAAAAGTAAAGAAGGTAAACACATTTTTACATGAAACATTTATTCAGCAGTCTGGTGGAACTTTATTCAGCAGTCTGGTGGAACTTTATTCAGCAGTCTGGTGGAACTTTATTCAGCAGTCTGGTGGAACTTTATTCAGCAGTCTGGTGGAACTTTATTCAGCAGTCTGGTGGAACCTTATTCAGCTGTGTGGTGGAACCTTATTCAGCTGTGTGGTGGAACCTTATTCAGCAGTGTGGTGGAACCTTATTCAGCAGTGTGGTGGAACCTTATTCAGCAGTCTGGTGGAACTTTATTCAGCAGTCTGGTGGAACTTTATTCAGCAGTCTGGTGGAACTTTATTCAGCAGTCTGGTGGAACTTTATTCAGCAGTCTGGTGGAACTTTATTCAGCAGTGTGGTGGAACCTTATTCAGCAGTCTGGTGGAACTTTATTCAGCAGTCTGGTGGAACTTTATTCAGCAGTCTGGTGGAACTTTATTCAGCAGTCTGGTGGAACTTTATTCAGCAGTGTGGTGGAACTTTATTCAGCAGTGTGGTGGAACTTTATTCAGCAGTCTGGTGGAACTTTATTCAGCAGTCTGGTGGAACCTTATTCAGCAGTCTGGTGGAACTTTATTCTATGTTGACCCATTGTTTTGTCCATTTAGATGTAAGTCTTTTCTTTTCATATCTCGTCCTTTCAGGTCTGTTACAGTATAATCTGGATTCAACATTGTTCCTTCACTAGACATGACACCTGAGAGTGGTGTGTGTGTGTGCTTGTGCTTGCATGTAAAGTGTGTGTGTGTGTGTGTTTGTGTGTGTGTGTGTGTGTGTGTGTGTGTGTGTGTGTGTGTGTGTGTGTGTGTGTGTGTGTGTGTGTGTGTGTGTGTGAGTTCAGGTGAGAAGAGTAGGGTCAGTCCCATGCCTCTATCTATGGAAGATGACACTGGACCAGGTTAGTCCCATGCCTCTATCTATGGAAGATGACACTGGACCAGGTTAGTCCCATGCCTCTAGCTCTGGAAGATGACACTGGACCAGGTTAGTCCCATGCCTCTAGCTCTGGAAGATGACACTGGACCAGGTTAGTCCCATGCCTCTAGCTCTGGAAGATGACACTGGACCAGGTTAGTCCCATGCCTCTATCTATGGAAGATGACACTGGACCAGGTTAGTCCCATGCCTCTAGCTCTGGTAGATGACACTGGACCAGGTTAGTCCCATGCCTCTAGCTCTGGAAGATGACACTGGACCAGGTTAGTCCCATGCCTCTATCTATGGAAGATGACACTAGACCAGGTTAGTCCCATGCCTCTAGCTCTGGAAGATGACACTGGACCAGGTTAGTCCCATGCCTCTAGCTCTGGAAGAAGACACTGGACCAGGTTAGTCCCATGCCTCTAGCTCTGGAAGATGACACTGGACCAGGTTAGTCCCATGCCTCTATCTATGGAAGATGACACTAGACCAGGTTAGTCCCATGCCTCTAGCTCTGGAAGATGACACTGGACCAGGTTAGTCCCATGCCTCTAGCTCTGGAAGAAGACACTGGACCAGGTTAGTCCCATGCCTCTAGCTCTGGAAGATGACACTGGACCAGGTTAGTCCCATGCCTCTATCTATGGAAGATGACACTGGACCAGGTTAGTCCCATGCCTCTATCTATGGAAGATGACACTGGACCATACACAGCAGCCTGAGTGGGCTGGATGACAGGCTAATTATGCTCGTGTAGACCATTCAAATCCCCTTATAGTAGTTTCTCCTCAGTATCAAGTGTACTTTGCACTGATTGATTGATTGCACTGATGGCACAGGAACAGAAGGTGGAGGGATGGAGGGATGGAAGGCTGGAGGGATGGAGGGATGGAGGGACAGAGGGTAGTGGGATGGAGGGATGAAGGGATGGAGGGATGGAGGGATGGAGGGATGGAGGGATGGAGGGATGTACAGATGGAAGAATGGAAGGATGGATGGATGGTGGGATAGAGGGATGGAGGGATGGAGAGATGAAGGGATGTATTGATGGAGGAATGGAACAATGGAGGGATGTATAGAGGGACGGTGGAAGTAGAGATGGAGGAATAGAGGGATGGATGGTTAGATGTGGAGGGATGGATGGACCTCTCTGATCAGAAAGGGTTTCATGGGGACCTTAACCCAGCTAAACACTACGGCAATCTGTCTGTGGTCTTACTAGTATAGGATTGCCTATAATATTTGTTTGAAACATACATGTAAAGGTTTGTGTGACTTGAAACAAAACCAGGGCAAACACACTACGGTATAAAACCTTATTTTCAGCAGACTTGTTTTGGTGCATGGTGTATGTCAGTCGCATAAATTGCATTCCAAAAAACATCAAAGCTCAATATAAATGTCTTTCTCTTGGTGTTGTCACACTATCTTTGAATCACTTCCCCTCCCCCGACGCACTTATTTACATTTTCAAATCTGCATTTTTCATATAGATCTGTCTGCCTCTGATTTTAATATCAGTGATGTTTCCCATAACACCTTTTGTTTTATTATGAATTATGAATTTCTCTCTCGCTTCACTCCGTCTCTCCATCTCTCTCTCTCCGTCTTTCGCTTCATCTCTTTCTTTCACTATCTCTCCATCTCACTTTTTATTCTCTCTCTCACTCGCTCTCGCTCGCTCTCTCTCTCTCTCTCTCCTTCTCATCCTTCTATCCTGTCTAATCCCTATCCTATCCCCCACACTGGGTTTATGAGTCTCTCTGTTTTAACAGGGGAGGGAGATTTATCATTTCAATCTCATTTCAATAAATACAATAATCTCTCTTCTCCTGTATGTGACAGCAGCTAATGGTATTTTGTTATCGAGGAGAAGAGAAACTTTGCAGACTTATAGTGCACTTGCTCGGCATAACGTAGGCTATAGCACGTAACTGCATGGGAAGTTTGGTCCACAGGGTTCTTGTTAGATTGTAAAGTGTTTTATATGTACTGTATCAAGAAATGGTGTCAGTGAGCGTTCTTATTAAAGTCGCATGGTAGCTGTTCAATAACAGTGTGAACAGATCAAGTTGGAGTGAATGGTGAATATGCTTTCGCTAACACGCTACAGGCATAGCATAGGCCTACATTTAGGATATAATTATTTACTGTAAGTGTTGGGTCAAAGGTTAAACACGGGCTTGTAACCTAGCTATTAACTAAATGAATAATACATATATTCAGTTTTTAAACCTCATCTTGTACCAATCTCAGCTTCATAAGAGCTATTCCAATTCTATGCTCTTATCATTCCTCCTAGATATGTTCTGAAAACACAAGGCCTGTCAGTTCTCCCCTCACACCGTCCTACGTAGCAGAACAGAACAAGACCAGCCATCAAAACTAGACAGTTATATTTTAATTGTTTTATTCCTCCCTCCATCCATTTCCTCCTTACTTCTGTTTTACTCCTAGAAGAAAATCAAGAGATAAAAATGTAAAAGGAGTGACATGAAAACAATTGCATTTCGAATTGAACTCCAAGAAGAATATCACTTCCTTAACCTGACATTCCTCTCTCTCTCTCTCTCTCTCTCTTCACATGGCTGAGGGGGTGAGAGGAAGGGAGTGATAGGGAGAGGGGGTGAGAGGGAGAGATAGAGACCATCCCAGTCCCTCTCCTCGTACTTTTGAATATGTGTTTTCTGTTCATCATTAGCTGACTGAGTGCTTCATCACTGAGTGAAAATCCCTATCAGCTGAACATAAGGCAGGCAGACAGCAGGGAATCAATCTTTTGTGCTTGGCCAGATAAACACAGGACGCAATCAGAGAGAGGGGAGAAGATAGAGGGAAGACAGAGGGAGGAGCGGAGGAGGAGAGGTGAAGAGGGGGAGTGATTGAGGGAGCAGGCAGGCCGTGAGGTGCGGAGGGGGGGGGGGGGGGGGGGGGATTAAAGACGGGATTCACGCATTCGCGGACGGTGATGGATGACGGAAGTGAAAGTGTCAGGATGGTATTATGCAAATGAAGAAGGCATCCGAGCATCGCCCCGGTGATTATAGAGAGAGGGGGGAGGAGCATCGCCCCAGTGATTATAGAGAGAGGGGGGAGGAGCATCGCCCCAGTGATTATAGAGAGAGGGGGAGGAGCA
>CM042411.1:27426067-27488567 GCA_023634145.1 Thymallus thymallus | reverse complement strand
GCAGTAACGTGTTGGGACTGAACATTAACACAGTTTAAATGGCAACAGCAGTGAAAAAGCAGGACCAAGACTGAGGCTGCGTCCCACATGCCACGTTATTCCCTTGATAGTGCACTACGTTCGACGAGGACTCCAACAGCCATTTAGGACTCAGACCAAGACCATGGCTACGTCCCAAATTTCACCCTTTACTTTTGACCAGAACCCATAAGGAGCAGGATTGTCTGTCTGGCCGGGGGGGGGTTAGGGATGGAGGCTACCTTAAGGGTTATGGCACATTGTGAAGCCGCAGGCCGGGTTGACTAGCTACAGATGTAGGAAAATAATCCTGCAGCAACAGGACATTTTAATCATTATGTGGATTATAATTCATGGACATTTTTGCAGGGGTTTATACATTTTTCAAAGTGGAAATTATAAACTTCAGAATACTTTTTCAACCTACACTACATTTCCTGCATTGCAAAATCCTACATCTGTAGGTCTAGACTACAGCTGCCAAAGACTAGAGGAATGTGCTGCATGCTGGGATTTTGTGGAGAGCAAATGTGCAACTAATTGTGTTTTATGTTAATCAAAAAGAACAAACAGAGGTGTGTGTGTGTGTGTGTGTGTGTGTGTGTGTGTGTGTGTGTGTGTGTGTGTGTTTTTTCAGTCCAAACAGTTCCAACTAACTCTGTGGTCTGGTGAGAGAGAAGGGATCAGCCAGTCCAGGACACACTACACTGTCTGCTGCAAACAAACAAAAAAAACGACTAGTACTGAGCGTATTGTGTTGCTTTAGTGTGGTACAGGACTGTACTTTTATGCTTAAATTGTAGCTTTATTAATAATACATATAATCATATATTCTGTGGAATGTGAAGTGATAATGAGAGAGAGGGGGGGGGGAGAGAAAGAGAGAGAGATGTAGAGAGAGAGAGAGAGAGAGAGAGAGAGAGTGAGACAGAGAGAGATAGAGACAGAGACAGAAACAGAGAGAGAGACAGAGACAGAGAGAGCGAGAGATGTAGAGAGACAGGAACACTACCTGATCTAACGACCACACGAGGGGACAGCTTTATTACAGGCCACACTGTTTCTAACTGTCTTAATCTCCCCCATAGAAACAACAGTGACAGCACCATCAACAAAAACGGAATGGATCTGTTGCAGCTCTGTCAAAGCCTGGGTCTGTACTTCGTCAATGGTAGGTTACGGGGAAATTCACCTATTGGGGAGATTCAACCTATTGCCTCACTTCTTGGCCACAGCACAGTAGACCTCTGTCTGATCAAAGCCAAATGACCATGTTCCTCAAAAGCACAGACATGGAAACAACCACACATTCACAGCCCAGTAAGCTGTACAACATCAGAGATTCATACAGATGGGCCCAAAACAGCACAGAAGAATAGTCCTGTGTAGCTCAGATGGTAGAGCATGGTGCTTGCACTGCCAGGGTTGTGGGTTTGATTCCCACAAGGGACCAGTACAAAAAAAACTAACTGTAAGTCGCTCTGGATAAGAGCATCTGTTAAACAACTAAATTGTAATACCAGAAAGCAACCAGTAACCAAAATATCCAAACACTCTTAGTTAACATTCACTCACAGTAAAGAAGGCATCAATCTAGCAGTAAAAAACATCAACCATATATTCAGGCAAATGGCAAAAGAAGCACAACTGAAACCGATATACAAAACAGAAAAGACCACAGATGACAACTGGTTTTAAAGGAGATTGTAAAATTATATGGAAAAAACTAATGGTGAATTATGCCTTCATTACTGTGAGACTCTATAAATGTACACTCAGAACCAAAAAAGCACAGTACACCAGCAAGCAGCTCACACTAACTGAGGAGTCCTTGAACACAAACAACTTTTGGAAACAAATCAAAACAAGAGGAATTAGCGATAGAAAATGGTGACATATGGACAACCCATTTTAAAACACTCTATATAACAGTTCAAATTGACACAAACGCAGAACAATGCCAAATTCATGAGAAGTTGAATGGATTAGAAAAAGCTATAAAGGACAATCAAAACTCCATTGGACTCCCGAATTACTGACCAAGAGCTCTATAAAGAAACCTCAAGGCCCTCAATTTAAAAAGGATACAGACCTGATGGCATCCTTAATGTGATGCTCAAATTCACTAGTGCAAATGCCAATTGGCTATATTAAAACTGTTTAATTTGATCCTGAGAGTAGGTTATTTCCCTGACATCTGGAATCAAGGACTCGAGACAAATTTGACCCTAACAATTGTGTGAACAGTAACCTGGGGAAGGTTTTCTGTAGTCTTAAATTGTAAGTTCTAAACTTCCTTAATAAGCACAATGTTTTGTGTAAAAACCAAATTGGATTTATACCAAAACATCACACGGGCAATCATATTAACACCCTACACACCCTGATAGATAAACATGTCCACCAAAATAATACCAAAATGTATGCTTGCTTTATCGACTTCCAAAAAGCATTCGATTCTATTTGGCATACAGACTATTCTACAAAGTCATTGAAAATGGTGTAGGGGGTAAAACATTAGACATAATTAAATCAATTTATGCTGGCAGTATCACAATTGGCAAGAACATAACTGAAATCTTTAACCAGGGGCGGGGCCTTCGCCAGGGTTGCAATCTGAGCCCTGCACTCTTCAATTATTACATCAACGAATTGGCCAATATATAAGAAAAATCCTCAGCCCCTGGTGTTAGTTTCCACAATTCAGAGGTTAAATGCCTGCTCTTCGCAGATGACATATGCTTGCTATCACCCACAGCACATGGCCTACAGCAGAGTTCGGACCTGCTAGAGCAGTACTGCCAGACCTGGGCCCTGGCAGTAAACCCCAAAAAGACAAAAATATTGATTTTCCAGAGAAGATCCAGATCTCAGGGAATTAGCCCAAAGTTCTCAATTGGTACAAAATACAGTTGAAGATGGAAGTTTACATACACTTTAGCCAAAGACATTTAAACTCTGTTTTTCACAATTTCTGATATTTAATCCTAGTAAAAATTCCCTGTCTTAGGTCAGTTAGGATCACCACTTTATTTTAAGAATGTGAGAATAATAGTAGAGAGAATGATTTATTTCAGCTTTTATTTCTTTAATCACATTCCCAGAGGGGCAGAAGTTTACATACACTCAATTAGTATTTGGTAGTATTGCCTTTAAATTGTTTAACTTTGGTCAAACGTTTCGGGTAGCCTTCCACAAGCTTCCCACAATAAGTTGGGTGAATTTTGGCCCATTCCTCCTGACAGTGTAACTGAGTCAGGTTTGTAGGCCTCCTTGCTCGCACATGCTTTCTCAGTTCTGCCCACAAATGTTCTATAGGACTGAGGTCAGGGCTTTGTGATGGCCACTTCAATACCTTAACTTTGTTGTCCTTAAGCCATTTTGCCACAACTTTGGAAGTATGCTTAGGGTCGTTGTCCATTTGGAAGATCCATTTGCGATCAAGCTTTAACTTCCTGACTGATGTCTTGAGATGTTGCTTCAATATATCCACATTATTTTCCTTCCTCATGATGCCATCAATTTTGTGAAAGGCACCAGTCCCTCCTGCAGCAAATCACCCCCACAACATGATGCTGACACCCCATGCTCCACAGTTGGGATGGTGTTCTTCGGTTTGCAAGCCTCCCCCTTTCTCCTCCAAACATAACGATGGTCATTATGGCCAAACAGTTCTATTTTTGTTTCATCAGACCAAAGGACATTTCTTCAAAAAGTACGATCTTTGTCCCCCATGTGCATTTGCAAACCATAGTCTGTATTTTTTATGGCGGTTTTGGAGCAGTGGCTTCTTCCTTGCTGAGCGGCCTTTCAGTTTATGTCGATATAGGACTCGTTTTACTGTGGATATAGCATCTTCACAAGGTCCTTTGCTGTTGTTCTGGGATGGATTTGCACTTTTCGCACCAAAGTACGTTCATCTCTAGGAGACAGAACGCGTCTCTTTCCTGAGCGGTGTGACGGCTGCGTGGTCCCATGGTGTTTATACTTGCGTACTATATTCCAAGCTTTTTAAAGGCACAGTTAACTTAGTGTATGTAAACTTCTGACCACTGGAATTGTGATATAGTGAATTATAAGTGAAATAATCTGTCTGTAAACAATTGTTGGAAGAATTACTTGTGTCATGCACAAAGTATTTGTGTGGAGTGGTTGGAAAATGTGTTTTAATTACTTTAACCTAAGTGTATGTAAACTTCCAACTTCCACTGTATATAGGGTACTGCAGACACTACAATTACTTAGGTTTAAAAATAAGCTCAACTGGAAACCTTAATGACGCAGTGGATGAACTGAGAGAGAAAGCAAGCAGGGCATTCTACGCCATTAAAAAACTAATTCAAATTGAAACACCTATTAAAATTTGGCTAAAAGTAATTGAATGTGTCACTGAACCAATTGAACTTCATGGCAGTGAGGTGTGGGGTCTACTTGCAAAACAAGATTTCACCTAATGGGACAAACACCCCATTGAAACCCTGCATGCAGAGTTCTGTAAGATTCTCCTACATGTCGAGAGGAAAACTACAAACAATGCATGCAGGGCAGAATTAGGCCAATATCCACTAATAATAAAAACAAAAAATAGCAATTAAGTTTTGGAAACGTCTAAAATACAGTGACCCCCTCTCATCAAAGAAAAGAGTCCCCTCAAACAACTGGTCCTGGGGCTGAGTTCACTAACCTGTTCTACTAACACACTGAAGCCTCAGGACCAGAACATCCAATCAATCAGATCAAAACAAATTACAACACAGTCAAAATAAAACAACATTACTTATTGGGAAACACAAGCACAAGAACAAAGCAAAATGCAGTGCTATCTGGCCCTAAATCGATAGTACAGCGTGGCTGACTATTTGACCATGGTTACGGATCAAAACCTTAGAAAAACCTTGACAAAGTACAGGCTCAGTGAGCACAGCCTTGCCATTGAGAAGGGTAGACACAGGAAAACCTGGCTCCCTGTAGAGGAAAGACTGTGCAACCACTGCACCACAGCAGAACTAGAGACAGAGCTGCATTTCCCGACAGAATTTCCAAAATATATAACAATTAGAGAGTGTCATTATCCCAAATTTGAAACCCTTATTCAAGGTTTCCAAGACCTCTCTGATGAGGATAGGCTACCTGTCCTGTTGGGGGAGGAACAGAGAGCTGTGGGTTGGCAGCACACTACGTTGCTGCCTGACATAAGATGAGGGACAGTGTCTTTCAGACCAACCAACCTGCACATGTCCTCTATGCTTGTTATTGTTCAATGTTTGGTTATTTTGACCCTTGGTTATTGTTGTAACTGTTGTCCAGTTAACAATAGTGATTATTATTATTATTAATTATGTTCATATTGTAAATCTCCAAAGTAAGCTTTGGCAATATGTACATTGTTACGTCATGCCAATAAAGCAGAGAGAAGAGAGAGAGAGAGAGAGAGAGAGAGAGAGAGAGAGAGAGAGAGAGAGAGAGAGAGAGAGAGAGAGAGAGAGAGAGAGAGAGAGAGAGAGAGAGAGAGAGAAATTAAGTGAATCATTGGGTCATGGGGAATAATGATTTCTTCATGGACCCTGACAGTCTGGGAATTGTTTGAAAACTTCAAATTACCTTGAAAAATACAATTGTAAACACATTTTGCGTTATGACAGACTCATGTGAACAACAACATCTCTGCATCTAAATGATCCACTTTGTATGCAACTTAAAGAACAAGAGAACATATAGTCTGTTCATTATAACACCAAAACATCATCATGGATGGGTAATAAACCCACCCTGCCTTATCATATAGGCCAGGGTGTCATAGAATGCACTACCATTGTCCTCATCTCAAAGTTGATCTCTAAAACTCAGACTTGGACACAGACTCAGACAGACTCAGGCACAGACTCAGGCACAGACTCAGACTCAGACTCAGACTCAGACAGACTCAGGCACAGACTCAGACAGACTCAGATTCAGACTCAGACTCTGACTCAGGCACCGACTCAGACTCAGGCACAGACTCAGATACAGACTCAGATACAGACTCAGACACAGACTCAGAATCGGACATAGACTCAGGCACAGACACAGTCACAGACTCAGACTCAGACTCAGGCACAGACACAGACTCAGGCACAGACACAGTCACAGACTTAGGCACAGACACAGACTCAGACTCAGACACAGACACAGACACAGACTCAGACACAGACTCAGGCAGAGACTCAGACAAAGACTCAGGCACAGACTCAGACTCAGACACAGACTCAGGCAGAGACTCAGACAAAGACTCAGGCACAGACTCAGACTCAGACACAGCTCTTGTGCTAATACTAATATGTCATAACATAAAGGTGCAGGTGGCCGTGTCAAAAGCTGTTGGTCAATCTCTTGTCAGGGAGGGCTTAACAGAGTAAACTAGCACATAAAAGGACATAAAAGG
The DNA here is from genome assembly GCA_023634145.1 of Thymallus thymallus. NCBI lineage: Eukaryota > Metazoa > Chordata > Actinopteri > Salmoniformes > Salmonidae > Thymallus > Thymallus thymallus. Next base: position 27,482,128 of record CM042411.1, on the reverse strand, counting down.
ACTCGTGGTGGAGAGGTGGAGAGGAGGGGTAGAAAGGAGAGGTGGAGAGGAGGGGTAGAAAGGGGAGGTGGAGAGGAGGGGTAGAAAGGAGAGAGAGGTGGAGAGGAGGGGTAGAAAGGAGAGGTGGAGAGGAGGGGTAGAAAGGAGAGGTGGAGAGGAGGGGTAGAAAGGAGAGAGGTGGAGTAGAAAGGAGAGAGGTGGAGAGGAGGGGTAGAAAGGAGAGAGAGAGGAGAGGAGGGGTAGAAAGGAGAGAGAGAGGAGAGGAGGGGTAGAAAGGAGAGAGAGAGGAGAGGAGGGGTAGAAAGGAGAGAGAGAGGAGAGGAGGGGTAGAAAGGAGAGAGAGAGGAGAGGAGGGGTAGAGTTCTGGAGAAGAAGAGAGAGGAGAGGAGGCCTAATGTTGAGAAACGTGTGGAGGTGAAGATGTCTTTTTAAAGGATTCTTCTAAGAGGCTGGGTGTATTTTTGTTCTGTTCTGCCGAGGGCCATCAGGCCTGTGGGCCAGCGCTGTGCTGTCCTGGGTAGTCTAGGTTGATGCAAGCAGCGGACAGAGAGATTGGGTTACCCACTCTGGGGAGAGAAACACAGTGTTACACAGGTATACAGAGGGCGTGCAAGGAGAAGACATCATCTGTCTTTGGAGAGAGGCAGAGAGGGGGAACATTTTAAATGGGGTGGCTAAGGTGATACACAGACCCCGTAACATTTTGAACCTTAATTGATGCAAGGTGTATTTTTCAATATAATGGTTCAAAGCTTTAAATGCTTCTGCTTAATATATAAGTATTAGCATCCAGCAGTAAATTCACTTGAAAGTGCCATCCAGAGTGTGAATTTTATGGAACCTCCTATGTATTCAAGCGCTTGCGTACATTGTTTAGGGACTTTATACCAGGGTACCCTAATAGGTGGCCCTCAGGCCAAATTTGGCCCATGGGTGATTTGAAGTTTTCTGAGCAAATTGTTTTAGTTATATATATATACTGTATACTCTATATAAAGAGGCATATGTAACCAGGGTTTGAAATGATTCTGTTATTGTCAAACACTACTATATATCTGTTTAGGATTCTTGCGCTCAATTTGCAGTGTACAAAGTATTTATAACTATGTTCCGGCACCCCAACCATGCTCTCAAAGACAAATCGGCCCACGTCTGAATGTATTTGGGGACCCCTGCATTATAGTAGACATGTTATGTAACTGTAAAAATATATTATTTGTAATGTGCCATGAACACAACCAGTCATTGTGTTTTAATCTGATTCTTATTCAAATTACTTAAGTATGTTAAGTAGGTTACCTGTGCACGATTGTCTGCTCCAAAGCATCCGAACAGTGCACTGTGCACCTGCCACTTGAATGGAAAGAGACGTCTGTTACCTACACCATCAGGGTAATGACATTCAGCCTACAAAGTGGTGTGTATTCATAGATGGCAAGGGAAGCCAGGCTTCCCCCAACATTTTTACAATAAAATATTTCTTTATTAAATGATTTCTCATTCCTTTCCATCCACGTTTCATACTTTTCCTTCAATTCGCAGGAGGCTGAATCTATTTCACCAGAGAAACTATCTGAGCGAGGCAAACAGCGCCCCTCTGTCTTAGTACCTGTAGCCCATGTATCTGATGCTGTCTGGCCAAAAAGAGTATGGCATATTCTATACTATTTTGGGCCAGACAGTATAAGCTACATGGGCTACACATACTAAGACAGAAAGGCACTATCTCGCTCACTCTGATGCTTTCTCCGGTGAGATTGATGAGTCTTGCTGTTGATATGCGTCTTGGTCAAAATTCTAAATATATTCAGAGACAATTTATCAGGTCTCAGAATTTCTAAGGGGGCCACCCTGGGCCAACCCCTGGACATGCAACTAGATCCAAACAATCCATTTTATGATGGCCTGCATTCCAATGGTTCTAGAATTACCTGCATTCTATAGGTTCTAGAATGACTTGCATTCTAATGGTTCTAGAATGACCTGCATTCTATAGGTTCTAGAATGACCTGAGGTGACTTAATTGTCTGGCCCTCCTCCAATAGACTGGCTGACACCTTATAGCCGACCAATAGGCTGGCTGACACCTTATAGCTGACCAATAGGCTGGCTAACACCTTATAGCTGACCAATAGGCTAGCTGACATCTTATAGCCAACCAATAGGATGGCTGACACCTTATCTCCTAAAACATCTATTACAGGTCCAGTGTGGGTTTGTCTGGTTTGTCTGAGCTGAGGGAGGGAGGTGACTCAGTGACAGTAATAGATGGGATCAGATGACATTTAAACAGGGAGGAGGATAGATCATTCATGCAAGAAGGATTAAATAAATGGCAGCTCTGTGTCTGCATAGTGTGGTCTGGGCACTTTGCCATTCATCTTTTGATATCATGAGAAATTTTAATGAAAAGAAACGGTGTGGAGTTATGACAAAATGTGTCACTACGCTGGCAAACTCTAAACTTAACAGTGTAGGGCAGGCTGTAAGTTCTTCAACACTGCTTTATAAGGGTCTTAGTGGAACATGGCTGATTGAGCTAGGGATCATCAGAGGTCAAGAGGGCTTATGGGTGATTTGTTACCACCTCATTAAGTTCAGTTAGGCACTAAAGGTTATGACCAGTTACACTTCTCCATCAGGAATGTGTTTGTTAAAGCCACATTCAGTTTTAGATAAAGGAGAATTGAACAGAATGTGTGATTTCATTGACAACTAACTAGATGGTCCAGAGGTGGAGACATGACTGTCACTTAGAGAGGGGTCTGGTCCAGACTCTCACAGTACAGGACCCTATACATCCCATAATGTCTTAGAGAGGGGTCTGGTCCAGACTCTCACAGTACAGGACCCTATACATCCCATAATGTCTTAGAGAGGGGTCTGGTCCAAACTCTCACAGTACAGGACCCTATACATCCCATAATGTCTTAGAGAGGGGTCTGGTCCAAACTCTCACAGTACAGGATCCTATACATCCCATAATGTCTTAGAGAGGGGTCTGGTCCAAACTCTCACAGTACAGGACCCTATACTGTATGTCCCATAATAGCTTGTACACATACACATGCACATAGACAGAAACATGCTCAAACACACAAACACAATCTCCATTTCCTCCTCCCTCAGACAGAATGAGAGGAAGGCTCTACAAGCCTGTGTCTGTCTCTGAACTTGAACCCTGACCCTTGTTACTCCATAATGAGTGAGAAAAGAGGGATGGAGGGAGGGATCTTCCCTGGTAGCAGGGGTCAAAGGTTATGTAAATAGAAATAGGCTCTCTGTGGGATGAGATTGACCTTCCTCAGTCTACCCTGACCTCTGACCTCTAACCCTGTGATGTGTGGACCTGGCAAGATGAGGTCAGGTTCCCCTCTGGTTGCTCATCAGCCCTGTCAATCAAAGAGTTAAACAACAAGTCTCACCCACATAACCAAGAGTCAACACTTTAAAGGAATGTGACACTTGACCCCTGTGTAGTGTGTTCTAAAGGTCGTTCACACCTTATCAATGAATCACCTACTTCTGTAATGAGGGGAAATTGGAAAAAAAATAAAATGGAGAAAATGCTGTCCACAGGAAGAAAGCGAAAATGGGTGGAATAATGTAAATTAAAATATAGTATGACGGAAATGAGTGTGTGTCTGTGGGGGGGGGGGGGGGGGGTATTCTACTGGGGAATACATTGATGGAGAGAATACTGTCTGCTGAAAATAAAATAAAATGGGGTTAATATTGTATAATGAAAAAAAAGTAATGGGAAAAAGATTGTCTAGTGAGAAAGAAAGAATAAACATGTGCTTGTGGGGAGCAGTTGAGAACAAGTAGTATCAGCACTTTTCTCTCCCTTGCTAATCGCTGCCTGATTGTGAATAAGTTCCTTTTGAACATCTTAGATCATTAAGCCGTTACTGTACACGGTGTACGGCTGTTTTGTTCTTTTGTTGATTAGAACTTTATTTTTATTCTTTGATTTTCTTTCTATCTGTGCTTCTCCTGAGATCCACGGCTGCTCTACTTCCCTGGAATTACGTTCTAGAAAGAGATATCCACATATAGCGAAAGCATGGAGTGGAAATGCTGGTCTTTTACCCAGAAAACTAAGCACAGGCAAAATCCTAGTGGAAAACCTGGTTCAGTCTGCTTTCCAACAGACACTGGGAGAGGAATTCAACTTTCAGCAGGACAATAACCTACAACACAAGGACAAATCTACACTGGAGTTGCTTACTAAGAAGACAGTGAATGTTGCCTGAGTGGCCGAGTTACAGTTTTGATTTAAATCTGCTTGAAAATCTATTGCAGGACTAGCTAGCAATGATCCCCACCACATTGACAGAGCTTGAAACATTTTTTAAAGAATAATGGGTAAATGTTGCACAATCCAGGTGTGCACAGCTCTTAGAGACTTACCCAAGAAGACTCACAGCTGTAATTGTGTGTTTCTAACATGTATTAACTCAGGGGGGTGAATGCTTATCTAATCAGAGTACATTAGTGTTTAATTTAAATAATATATTTTTATATTATAATTTTCCTACCACCTTGAAATTACAGAGTATTTTGTATAGATCAATGACAAAAAAAAAAAATGAATGTCAATCCAAGGGGTGATGAATATTTATGATACCCACAGTATATGCATGATGGTGTGTACTGTATGTGGCTAGTGTTTTTTAACTTGATATGGTCACATCTCCCGGCCTTCAGGAGTATGTCACGTCAGTCAAGCACAAAAAAAAATAACGAATCTCCTCAGATATTTATTTATTGTCTGTTTCTCACAGATATTTGCTTTACCTAAAAGAACATGCACTACGTCAAACATCACATGCGGTACACTATATATATATATATATATATATATGTATATATATATATATACACTATATGAAGTCCTCTCCCTCTCTGTCTCTACTCTCCTCTCCTCCACCACACCAGCGCAACAGTGTTTAAGTAACGCTGACTAAATCCATTGTGCTGGTGATAGTGGCAGGTCGGTCAGTCCCCCTCTTATTGATCAGCCCCCCACCCCCCCTCCCCCTGCCAGCCAAAACACTCGGTGGCCCCCCCCGTCAGAAAGTCAATACCCTGATAAACACTGCCCTCCGCCTGGAACCTGGATCGCCACTTTAGCAGACAATTATTTTGACAGTCATTACCCACACAGTACATCACTCCAACTAGGATACATATAGAGGGAAATAAAACAATATATACATGAATAACTCAACAAAAGAGGGAGAGAGAGAGAGAGAGAGAGTGAGAGAGAGAGAGAGAGAGAGAGAGAGAGAGAGAGAGAGAGAGCGGGAGAGAGTGGGAGAGAGAGAGAGAGAGAGAGAGAGAGAGAGAGAGAGAGAGAGAGAGAGAGAGTGGGAGAGAGAGAGAGAGAGAGGGAGAGGGAGGGAGAGAGAGAGAGAGAGAGAAAGAGAGAGAGAGAGAGAGAGAGAGGGGGGAGGGAGAGAGAGAGAAATCCCTGATAGTGGTAAGTGAGCATATGTTATGGAAAATTTGATTGTTAAATGTTTTTATTTTTCGATGGGCCCTAGGAGCGCGGTGTGTCATTTGAGACGCAGCCTTACGCACTCGTAAAGAAAACATAAAGCACACGTAGAGCTCTCGTTAAGAAAACATAAAGCACACGTAGAGCTCTCGTAAAGAAAACATAAAGCACACGTAGAGCTCTCGTAAAGAAAACATAAAGCACACGTAGAGCTCTCGTAAAGAAAACATAAAGCACACGTAGAGCTCTCGTAAAGAAAACATAAAGCACACGTAGAGCTCTCGTAAAGAAAACATAAAGCACACGTAGAGCTCTCGTAAAGAAAACATAAAGGACACGTAGAGCTCTCGTAAAGAAAACATAAAGCACACGTAGAGCTCTCGTAAAGAAAACATAAAGCACACGTAGAGCTCTCGTAAAGAAAACATAAAGCACACGTAGAGCTCTCGTAAAGGACTCACAGAAGTGGAATTTATGCAGGGACTCGCTTTGGAGATCTCTAATGTTGAATACCAATGAGATGCTTGACAAACGATAATAGATGAAGTCTGATTTTATTGAACTGCATGGCGGGTTTTAAAACAACATTAAGTACATGATAAAATACATCGTTCCCTAATGCAGAACTCGATATGCACCACTTGTACATTTTCTATTGAATAAGTATTTAGTACCCACACTCTCCTAGCCTGCTCCCAGACCTGTTTCTGCTCACTTGCCAACACCTACGGGCATTGACACAATCAGATCTGGGACTAGGCTAAGCTACAGTTTCACCTTGCCACGGCATTGAGTGTCTACCCAGCTAACAAAAAAACGTTCCTACAACTTTAGAGAACGTTCCCTTAAGAGTCTCATTAGGTCATTAACTAACGTTAGGAATGTGCAAGGAATGTTTCCAGCAAACCATTCCCTTGATGTCAAATAGAACTTACCCAGAACATGGTTACCATGTTCTAAGAACTTAAGAAATGAATGTTCTAGACACGTTTAATGGGAACGTTGCAAGAACATTCGTGTCCAGTTTTCTGTGGGTTAGGAGAATATTTCATCAACGTCCCACCAAACATACACAGAACATGATTGCCATGTTCTCAGAACATAAGATATACATTTTCTAGAATGGGAATTTTCATGGGAACGTCCCCAAAAATATTCATTCCACATCACGTATTTTTACTAAGCCAATCAAGGCCCTGATTGGTGAACCACTGATCCACAGTGCTTTTAACATACAGTGTTTTCAATGTACACATTTGAAACACTTGATTACATTGTGCATTTATACAGTAATTATTATTCAACATATCCTCACCTTGGATTTGAACTCCCAACTTCTTGGGTCACAATATGCCGATCTTCCTGCTACGCAACCATGTCCATATCTGGTATCAGTTCATACTACTTTTATTTTATTATCTCCTTATTTCAGCGATTTAAGGGCTTTCTGTATAGTTACCTAAAGTTGGTAGAGCATATTAACCTGTTTTAATGATTTTCCTGAATCACTATGATCAATAAAATATTTCCTTGGTTGTGCTTGTAAAGAGAGCGTTCACCCTGTTACTTACACCTGTCAATATGTTTCAGAAGTGTATAGGGAGGAGGGGTTAAGGTTTCTTCTGGACAGTGCTTAACTATACTGGCCCAATAGAGATATCCCTTTTTGGGGACAGTGGTTAGGTTGTTGGTCTTTGGTGCTGTTGGCCTGGGTTTGAGACCCACTAGGGGAGTCACCCTACATTCATTGCAATGAGTATTCCAAACATTAGGAACAACCTTCCTGATATTGAGTTGCACCCAATCGAATTGTCGTTAGAACACTTGGAAATATTATGTATGCATCTTTGTTTATTATCATAATGTGCATACATTTATCTGGAACTTTGGCTACTAGCGTTGTGCCTTTGTGCACGACCTCCACATGCTTTTTTCAGGTTTGATGTGGGGTTTCTGGACGAAGAGATCACCGCTGCCTCTGCAGAGTTTGCTTTTGACTAAAATGTTGTTCTCATTTTCCTCGATTAACTCAAAATAACGGAGGCATTTCCACAAGAAAAAGGTTAAACAACACAGCTGCCATCTTTATTTGATTTTCAGCAGCCTATTGGAAACAAGTTAGCCTAGAGTATGAATTCCGTTAGCATGAGACAAGACTTTAAAGTATATATACTGTATGTGTATATGTATCTAGTGCCTTCAAAAAGTATTCACAGCCCTTGACTTGTTCCACATTTTGTTGTGTTACAGCCTGAATTTAAAATAGATCAAATTGAGATTCATTGTCACTAGCCTACACACAATAACCCATAACGTCAAAGTGGAATAATCTTTGAACAAATTGTTTCTAATTAATTAAAAATGAAAAGCTCAAATGTCTTGAGTCAATAAGTATTCAACCCCTTTGTTATGGCAAGCCTAAATAATTTCAGGAGTAAACATTTGCTCACATACTAACATAATTTTTGAATGACTACCTCATCTCTATACCTCACACATACAGTTATCTGTAAGGTCCCTCAGTCGAGCAGTAAATGTCATACACAGATTCAACCACAAAGACCAGGGAGGTTTTCCAATGCCTCGCAAAGAAGGGCACCTACTGGTAGATGGGTAAAAAAAAAAAAAAAATCCCTTTGAGCAAGGTGACGTTATTAATTACACTTTGGATGGTGTGTCAATACACCCATCTTTCCTAACTCAGTTGCCGGAGAGGAAGGAAACCGCTCAGGGATTTCACCATAAGGCTAATGGTGACTTTAAAACAGTTACAGAGTTTAATGGCTGAGATAGGAGAAAACTGAGGATGGATCAACAACGTAGTTACTACACAATACTAACCTAAATGACAGAGAAAAGAAAGAAGCCTGTAAAAAAACATGCATCCTGTTTGCAACAAAGCACTAAAGTAACATGGCAGAAAATGTTGCTAAGAAATACATTTTTTGTCCTGAAAAAAAAAAGTGTTATGTTTGTGACAAATCTAATACAACACATTACTGATTACCACACTCCATGTTTTTTTAGCATAGAGGTGGCTGCATCATGTTATGGGTTTTCTTGTAATCGTTAAGGATTGGGAATTTGTTTTTAGAATAAAAGAAACGGAATGGCGCTAAGCGCAGGCTAAATCCAAGAGGAAACCCTGGTTCAGCCTGCTTTCCATCACTGGGAGATTAATTCAACTTTCAGCAGGACAATAACCATCTCAGAGTAGGAGTGCAGATCTAGGAATTCCATGAAGTCTTATCCATTGTGATAAAAAAAACATAAATAAATAAAAACATGGTCCAAGAGACGGTTGATGAATATGAGCGTCTCAATCCGACTCACCTGAGACTGAGTACAGAAACCAGTGATATGAGTAATATTAAATAAATTGTATAATGTGATGTGTGTCTAGCTCTCTAATTTAAAACAATCCTAGAAACACTGGTGACTACCGCGCTGTTTAAGCCTGTTGGAGCACATTTTAATTAAAGGTCTTTACAATGTCCCTTTCATGTTGTCAAAGCATTCCAATGTTAACCACAAGATTCTCCTATTTACTGCTGACTGCTGTCCATGTGTCTCATGTTCCTCGCCAACTCTCTATCCTGTAGGGACAAAGTGTGATATCGCTATATCGGTGAGATTCCTACAATATTTGTATGATTATCATCACATAAACACACCGCAGCAGAGCTCAGCTCCTTGATAGAGGTCTTCTACCTGTAATTACGGGATGGCTAGCTTTCCACAGTGCCTGGGACGCCTGCCAGCTTGCCTTGGTCTTTATGGGGCTTCTGGTATTTTCTTGTGGTTGTCGCGCTGCAATTAACACTGTCTCCGATTGCTGGGTGGCAAGAGGCACTGATACCAACACACACTTGTGAATCCATACGCACATGCATAACGCACACACACACCCACCCACACACACACATACACACACACACACACATTCTTTGGCTGGAAGCAATGGGAAAAAGTGTATGATAGGAAAAACACAGTTAATTATGTTTACATGTATCTATTAAAGTGCATTCTTAGCCAGACCTTGGTGGTCTTCACACATCTAATGGAAATATAAGCTGTGTCCCAAATGGTACCCTATTCCTTATATAGCACACAACTTTTGGGCCAGACCCAATAGGGCTCTGGTCAAAAGTAGTGCACTATATAAGGAATAGGGTACCATTTGGGACACATCCGTGCATTCAAGTAGCCGCCCATTTAAAATCAGACTTCTGAGCAGAGGGGTTGACTTTTTCCTCATACATAACACCATCAAACATAATTCTGTCATGGAGCTACTTATATGAGTAATCGTAACTAATCAAAACGTAAACCAAATTGTAAGGTCTAAGCAACATCTCTGGGACTTAAATCATCAGAGTAACAGCTCTTGGTTGACCCAATAAACTCTCACCCGCCTGGTATGGCCAATACTGTATTTCATTGGCATAATTATACTATGCTATGTTATCACAATTTTGGTTATGGAAAGAGTAACGTTCCAAGTTGTTTTGATTGTAAATACTTGAACCCTGGCCTCCAGGGAAAAGTCTTGTTTGGTGCTTGTGTCTCCAGCCGGTGAGGTGCAGGAGGTAAGAGGGTGTGTCTGTGTGTTGGGAACTCTCTTCCAGCTTTGATGTGTGGTCTGCTCTGCTGGAGCCTGAAGAGATTTGGCCGCCAAGGTGTCTGTAGTGGGGAATCGAGTACACCAAAGGCCATGTTGTCTCTATCCCTCTCTCTGTCTCTGTGTGTGTGTGTGTGTGTCTCTTCGTCCAGCCCTGTTTCTCTCCGTCTCTCTGTTTGTCCAGCCCTGTTTCTCTCCGTCTCTCCCTCCAGTTTGAAGGGTTAGGGATCACACATAAAGCCAGGGGAGATTATGGTGATAGGTATGTATCCGCTCTCTTTAGTCTCCGTCCACATTCTTCAGAAATGAAAGAAGGCACCAATTATCTTTCAGGTCCTAATGCCTGAGGTCTTAGACGTGGAACTTTAAAAGCTCCTCAGGTTCATGTCCCCCAGCTGTAAAGAAGACCATGAGATGGAGATGGGTTATCTTCCACTGCAATTATACTGTCCAGCTATAACGCAAAGGGTCACAGAGAAATGGGAGGCCCAATAACAAGGTCAAATCACCCAAATGTCCATTAGTTTACCCCTCTAAGAAAAACAACATTGTTATGAATGTGCACGTCCCAGAGCATCTTATCACAAGGTATTGTAGGTCAATTACCAGGTTTGCTTAACATTTTTTGTTGTTTAATAAATGGTACATGATGCACAAGCTCGATATGTGACACAGAATGGGAGAGTGAACTTCATGCACTAACACAACGCCATCTGGCCGGTGCTGAATCGAATCAATATCTACAAAATTCTATAATCTGAGGTGTGAGATTGATTATAGTTGTAGCTACAGTGGCTACCTCGGCAGTTTTCCTGCTTTCTGGTCGCCGCAGATCATCAAAGTCACAGGGGACATGTAGTGTGAGGGATTACAGTCTAAGGGACAGCCTTGCCTCAACCCCATTCACATGTGGCACGGACGGGCGACAGTGAGTTTTTAATGCATTCCATTTCCCTTTCATTACTCCAATCTCTGCAAGGGCCCACAGGAAGAAAGACAGAAAGCCCTGAACGCTTTCTCAGTTTTCTTGCCGAGCAGATTACCCCACTGCCCTGCCAAGTCCGCGCCACGCTGCATCCTAAGATAGAATTCAAATTCAAATTGTGAGGCTAAAGAAAGTGCAGCTGTCACCCCGTGCCTCTACCCCTCTGGCCTGCGAAGCCCCCACCGCCCCCGGCGGATCAAAGAGGATCTGTCCTCCTCCTCTGCCCTGGTAAAAATGAGCTGTCCTGGCTGTAAGGCCTGCCAGTGTCTGGTCCCCCTGGGGCCTGGGGCCGGCTGCCTAATCCACCTCTCCTGACTCTACACTGACAGGCTGAATAAAGGCATTAAACCCTGCAAAATAATTACCAATTAAAACGTGGGGAGAAGCCATCAGGTATGGAGGGATGCAGAGAGGGATGGGGAGACAGAGGAAGATGGTACTGTCATTTTGGTTGCCTCTGCCAACAACATCCTGTATTTCCTCTCTGGTCTGGTTGGTTTGTGATTCTAGGGGTTCTGGATGAGGAAGTGGCCTTACACGGTGATATCAGACCAGGAACAGACTTCTAGAAGGAGCTTTGTCTGTCTATGTTGTCTGTGGAGGTGACAGTAAACATGTGAACTGAGGGTGGTATCTCTCAGGGCTGTTAGGGAAAGAGTGGACGTGTGTCAGGCTCTGGCCATAGAGAAGCCTATTGCTTCTCTATATAGCCATGGTCAGAGTCTGACAGATCTATAATTTATTTTCTATGTGGGGGTTTTGTGTTGGATCCCTAATTAGAGGCAGCTGCTGTGCATTGTCTCTAATTAGGGATCCGACATATGTTGGTAGATCCCACATCCTAGGTGTGGGTCATTTTCATCAAGTCGATGTGAAAGTAAGTGTGTCACGTTTTGTCATATCGTGTTTTGTTTGATAGTTCGTCATTTTTGAATTCGTAATAATAAATGTCGAACTATGATTGCGCCGCGCCTTGGTCTCTCTTTCCACCAACTCGTGACAACGTGACAGTAAACATGTGAACTGAGGTTGGTATCTCTCAGGGCTGTTAGGGCAGGACATCACCTGACCTGTCTGTCAGTTGTTGTGAAATCTGAAGGGACGTTTTAGGTTTGGGGTTGAGGTGTGTGTGTGTGTGTGTGTGTGTGTGTGTGTGTGTGTGTGTGTGTGTGTGTGTGTGTGTGTGTGTGTGTGTGTGTGTGTTTGTGTGTGTGTGTGTGTGTGTGTGTGTGTGTGTGTGTGTGTGTGTGTGTGTGTGTGTGTGTGTGTGTGTGTGTGTGTGTGTGTGTGTGTGTGTGCGTGCACTTGCGTGTGTGTCCGCATTTTGCCATTTGCAGACTAGCGTGACACGAGGCCTGGGGGTTTAATCCAGCAGCGCCACACTGCCGAATCCAGGTAAAGTGATCCTAAATCCAGCCAGCGCTCACCCTCCTCTCCTCTCCTCTCCCTCTCTCCCTCCTCTCCCTCCCTCTCCCTCTGTTCTCACTGCTCCGTGTTAAGCCCCATCTATTAGTGCTAGAGAGATCAGTCTCTCCACCATCCTCTCTAAAGACCTGTAGACTGTAGGACCCGCGCTCTGACAACTTAATCTTTTCTCTGAGAAAAGAAGGAGTTAATAGGGAATTACCGTGTGACAAAGAGTTCAGACTTGACCATGATTCTTCCCTTTCAGTCTTTCTTTGTCTGGGTGGTTGAAGGCTGAGACTAGAGGTTTACCTGTTCTCTCATCAAACACACATTGATAGAGTTCAAGGGGGCTGAGGTTCTACTAAGCAAACATGTTTTAAGCTATTGGTTTTAAGATAATTTTAATCAAATCAAATTGTATTGGTCACACACACATATTTAGCAGATGTTATTGCGGGTGTAGTGAAATGCTTGTGTTCCTAGCTCCAACAGTGCAGTAATATCTAACAATACACAACAATACACACAAATCTAAAAGTAAAATAATGGAACTAAGAAATATATAAATATTAGGACGAGCAATGTCAGAGTGGCATTGACTAAATACAGTAGAATAGAATACAGTAGATACATATGAGATGAGTAACGCAGTATTTAAACATTATTAAAGTGACTAGTGTTTCATTATTAAAGTGACCAGTGATTCCATGTCTATGTTTACAGGGCAGCAGCCTCTAAGGTGCAGGGTTGAGTAACCGGGTGGTAGCCGGCTAGTGGCTATTTAATAGGCTAATGGCCTTGAGATAGAAGCTGTTTTTCACTCTCTCGGTCCCAGCTTTGATGCATCTGTACTAACAGTACTGACCTCGCCTTCTGGATGGTAGCGGGGTGAACAGGCAGTGGCTCGGGTGGTTGATGTCCTTGATGATCTTTTTGGCCTTCCTGTGACATCGGGTGCTGTAGGTGTCCTGGAGGACAGGTAGTGTGTCCCCGGTGATGCGTTGATCAGACCGTACCACCCTCTGGAGAGCCCTGCGGTTGCGGGCGGTGCAGTTGCCGTAACAGCAGATGATACAGCCCGATTGGATGCTTTCAATTGTGCATCTGTTAAAGTTTCTGAGGGTCATAGGGGCCAAAACTAATTTCCTCAGCCTCCTGAGGTTGAAGAGGTGGTGTTTCGCCTTCTTCACCACACTATCTGTGTGGGTGGACCAATTCAGATTGTCAGTGATGTGTATGCCGAGGAACTTGAAGCTTTCCATCTTCTCCACTGCGGTCCCTGAAGTCCACGATCAGACCCTTCGTTTTGTTGACGTTGAGGGAGAGGTTATTTTCCTGGCACCACACTCCCAGAGCCCTCACCTCCTCCCTCTAGGCTGTCTCGTCATTGTTGGTAATCAAGCCTACTACTGTTGTGTCGTCTGCTAAATTGATGATTGAGCTGGAGGCGTACTTGGCCACGCAGTCATGGGTGAACAGGGAGTACAGGGGCTGAGCACGCACCATTTTGGGACCCCTGTGTTGAGGATCAGTGAAGTGTTTCCTACCTTCACCCAGTTGCACAGGGCGGGGTTCAGACCCAGGGCCCAGAGCTTAATGATGAGCTTGGAGGGTATTATTGTGTTGAAGGCTGAACTGTAGTCAATGAACAGCAGGTATTCCTCTCGTCCAGATGGTATAGGGCAGTGTGCAGTGCGATGGCGATTGCATCATCTGTGGATCTATTGGGGCAGTAAGCAAATATGATTTGATCCTTAACTAGCCTCTCAAAGCACTTCATGATGACAGAAGTGAGTGCTACAGGGCGATAGTAATTTAGTTCAGTTACCATTGCTTTCTTGGGTACAGGAACAATGGTGGACATCTTGAAGCATGTGGGGACAACAGACTGGGATAGGGAGAGATTGAATATGTCTGTAAACACTCCAGCCAGCTGGTCTGCACATGCTCTGAGTGTACGGCTAGGGATGCCTTGCGAGGTTTTTACACACTTAAATGTCTTACTCACGTTGGCCACAGATAACGAGAACCCACAGTCCTTGGGAGCGGGCCGTGTTGGTGGCCTTGGATTTAGAATTGTAGGACGCCTGTAGGTATCTCAAAAAATACAATCAAAAATGTGGCCTTAATGCTATTAGCCCACAGAAACACATTGAATAACATATCCATAAATGGCAAAAATGTTATCAATAGGAAGTATTTTTCAAAGTGTCTGTCCTGTATCTGAGAGCTCAGTAAATGATTGTATATTTTTGACCCATATTAAACACCGCTGTAGCTCTACCACCTTTCACCACAGATGCGGAAGGCCAACATTGGTGGATGCAGTGGATTGAGACCCAGCCCATGCAAAACAACAGATATCGCCAGCTTAAACCGACTGGATTTTATTATTATGCTAATTAGATTTCCATGCGGACGCGGACATCGACTATCTGTGACTTTACACACGATCTGATATTATATTTTTCATATTTTTATATAGTTGCATTCTCTAGAATAGATTCAAGACTTTCAATGATGGAAAAGTTCATTCAATACAAGAATTAGATAAATCATAGATTGTGTAATCTGCCAGAAATAAAAGTCATGAAAAGGCCTGCGAGACTGTACAATATGTGTCCGCTTCACACAAAATGAGACTTTACAATATGTGTCCGCATTTCTCAAAATGAATTCCTGTGCCCTGATCAGCCCGTCTTAACACGCACGGCTGACTCCCCTTGGCAGAGTGACAACCTATAAATCAACTAAGTATTTACATACGTGTTTATCTTCCTCTGCATTCAATAACCACCGCTGATTGAGCAAGCAGCCGTGATGAGTGTATAACCTTACACACACACACACACACACACACACACACACACACACACACACACACGCACACACACACACACCCACACACACACACACGCAACGGAGCTAGCACGTACACGCGTATGCAAGCATAGTACACACACACACACACACACACACACTACAGAGTTCTGCTTTATAATGGCAGGTTGTGTACCTGGAACAATAATTCAGGGTCAAATAATAATCACAGTGGTTGTAGAGGTTGCAACAGGTAAGTACATCATGAGTAAATGTCACTTGACTTTTCATAGCCGGGCAGTTTGATGTTGAAATAGCAGGTGAGGTAGAGAGAGAGAGTTGAACACAGCAGGTCCGTGACAAGGTGGCACATCCGGTGAACAGGTCAGGGTTCCATAACCACAGGCAGAAGAGTTGAAACTGGTGCAGCAGCACGACCAGGTGGACTGGGGACAGCAAGGAGTCGTCAGGCCAAGTAGTCCTGAAGCATGGTCCTAGGGCTCAGGTCCTCCAGGAGGGGAGGGAGAGAGCGAGAGAGAGAGAGAGAAGTAGAGGGAGCATACTTAAATTCACACTGGACAAAAGATAATAACATCAGGTTTAACAAACTGACCCTAGCCCCCCGGCACAAAGACTATTGCAGCATAGATACTGGAGGCTGAGACAGGGGGGGTCGGGAGACACTGTGGCCCCGTCCGACAATACCCACGGACAGGGCCAACCAGGCAGGATATAACCCCACCCACTCTGCCAAGCACAGCCCCCACACCAATAGAGGGATATCAACAGACCACCAACTTACTATCCTGAGACAAGGCTGAGTATAGCTCAAGAAGATCCCCTCCACGGCACAAGCCCGAAGGGGCAACAAACCGGACAGGAAGTGACGCACCCCTCCTAGGGATGGCATGGAAAGCACCAGTAAGCCAGTGGCTCAGCCCCCGTAATAGGTTTAGAGGCAGAGAATCCCAATGGAGAGACGGGAACCAGCCAGGCAGAGACAGCAAGGGCGGTTCGTCGCTCCAGAGCCTTGCCTTTCACCTTCGCACCCCTGGGCCAGAATACACTCAATCATAGGACCTACTGAAGAGATGAGTCTTCAGTAAAGACTTAAAGGTTGAGACCGAGTCTGCATCTCTCACATGGATAGGAAGACCATTCCATAAAAATGGAGCTCTATAGGAGAAAGCCCTGCCTTCAGCTGTTTGCTTAGAAATTCTAGGGACAATAAGGAGGCCTGTGTCTTGTGACCGTAGCGTACATGTAGGTATGTACGGCAGGATCAAATCGGAGAGATAAGTAGGAGCAAGCACATGTAATGCTTTGTAGGTTGGCAGTAAAACCTTGAAATCAACTCTAGCCTTAACAGGAAGCCAGTGTAGAGAGGCTAGCACGGGAGTAATATGATCACATTTTTTGGTTCTAGTCAAGATTCTAGCAGCCGTGTTTAGCACTAACTGAAGTTTATTTAGTGCTTTATCCGGGTAGCCGGAGAGTAGAGCATTGCAGTAGTCTAATATAGAAGTGGCAAAAGCATGGATTCGGCATCATTTGTGGACAAAGTTTTAGATTTTTGCAATGTTACGAAGATTCCTCCAATCTTTGACAAACTAAAAAAATGTGTATGTGTGTGTGTGCGTGCGGGTGAGTGTGTGTATGTGTATGTGTATGTGTGTGTGTGTGCACGTGCGTGCGTGAGGGCGGGCAGGCGTGAGATCTACATTTCCATGGGAAATGGTGTCACGCTTTGAAGGTATAATAGTCACATGTTGAGAAATAGACAGAGACAGGCAACAAGGCTGAGTTTACAGAGACAGAGAAACAAGGCAGAGTTTACAGAGACAGAGATAGAGAGACAAGGCTGAGTTTACAGAGACAGAGACAGGCAACCAGGCTGAGTTTACAGAGACAAAGACATAGGCTGAGTTTACAGAGACAGAGAAACAAGGCAGAGTTTACAGAGACAGAGATAGAGAGACAAGGCTGAGTTTACAGAGACAGAGACAGGCAACCAGGCTGAGTTTACAGAGACAAAGACATAGGCTGAGTTTACAGAGAGAGACATAGGCAGAGAGACAAGGCTGAGTCATACGGTAGACAGAGAGACATGGAACAAGGCTGAGTTTACATGGGGTGAGTGAAATATTGACTGACGCTATCTAGGTGAGCTATTGTTTCAATGCCTCATAATAGAAGGTAATTCGCCACTTCACTTGGCCAATCACTGCTAGGTAAAACAAGACACAGTGAAACACAAACACATTCAACACATTCAACGTTACAGAGACACATAGACATTAGAAAGTCAGACACATGCACTAGTAGCCCTGACTCTGGATTATATTATATTGGCCGGTAATATTCTTAAAGAAGGACAAGGTTGTTCTCTTTACGCTCGTATAAAAGAGAAAGGCTTCAGGCCTGTGGTAAACTCTTCATTAGATTCTTCCACTTCAGTCTTAATGTGCTGGCAGGCATTCTCAAGCTAGGAATCACAATAAGTCACATATTCAATAGGCCTTTGCCGCCGACTCAGAGAGAAATGAAAAATACATATGGATATACGCCAGCCTACGCAGCAAGCAGCAGAAAAACCTCTTAAAGATAGAATTGCTCTCTGAAGGACAAACACGTCTTGTGAATAGGAGATCCTTCAGGTTCAATCACTGGCATGAACACTGCAGAAAGCCTTGCTTCTCTGCGGCAGCCATTGTTGTGGAAGGTCATGTGTTGACACTCAGGAGGTCTGTCTGTGGCTGCGTCCCAAATGGCACCTTATTTCCTATATAGTGCACTACTTTTGATCAAAGCAAATCAATTTTATTGGTCACATACACGTGTTTAGCAGATGTTATTGCGGGTGTAGTGAGATAGATAGATAGATAGATAGATAGATAGATAGATAGATAGATAGATAGATAGATAGATAGATAGATAGATAGATAGATAGATAGATAGATAGATAGATAGATAGATAGATAGATAGATAGATAGATAGATAGATAGATAGATAGATAGATAGATAGATAGATAGATAGATAGATAGATAGATAGATAGATAGATAGATAGATAGATAGATAGATAGATAGATAGATAGATAGATAGATAGATAGATAGTTTACATACACTAAGTTGACTGTGCCTTTAAACAGCTTGGAAAATTCCAGAACATGATGTGATGGCTTTAAAAGCTTCTGATAGGCTAATTGACATAATTTGAGTCAAATGTAGGTGTACCTGTGGATGTATTTCAAGACCTACCTTCAAACTCAGTGCCTCTTTGATTGTGCCTCAAAAGAAAATAATTTGTAGACCTCCACAAGTCTGGTTCATCCTTGAGAACATTTTCCAAATGCCTGAAGTTACCACATTCATCTGTACAAACAATAGTATGCAAGTATAAGCAACATGGGCACAAGCAGCCGTCACACCACTTAGGAAGGAGACGCGTTCTGTCTCCTAGAGATGAACGTACTTTGGTGAGAAAAGTGCAAATCCATCCCAGAACAACAGCAAAGGACCTTGTGAAGATGCTGTATGAAACAGGTACAAAGGTATCTATATCCACAGTAAAACAAGTCCTATATCGACATAGCAAGCCGAAGAACACCATCCCAACCGTGAAGCACGGGGGTGGCAGCATCATGTTGTGGGGGTGCTTTGCTGCAGGAGGGACTGCACTTCACAAAATAGATGGCATCATGAGGAAGGAAAATTATGTGGATATATTGAAGCAACATCTCAAGACATCAGTCAGGAAGTTAAAGCCTGGTCGCAAATGGGTCTTCCAAATGGACAATGACCCCAAGCATACTTCCAAAGTCAAGGTATTGGAGTGGCCATCACAAAGCCCTGACCGCATGCCTATAGAAAATTTGTGGGCAGAACTGAAAAAGCGTGTGCGAGCAAGGAGGCCTACAAACCTGATTCAGTTACACCAGTTCTGTCAAGAGGAATGGGACAAAATACCCCCAACTTATTGTGGGAAGCTTGTGGAAGGCTACCCTAAACGTTTGAACCTAGTTAAACAATCTAAAGGCAATGTTTCCAAATACTAATTGAGTGTATGTAAACTTCTGACCCACTGGGAATGTGATGAAATAAATAAAAGTTTAAATAAATAAGTATCATTCTTAAAATAAAGTGGTGACCCTAACTGACCTAAGACAGGGAATTTTTACTAGGATTAAATGTCAGGAATTGTGAAAAACTGAGTTTAAATGTATTTGGCAAAGGTGTATGTAAACTTCCAACATCAACTGTACATGTATAAAGCAGTATGGTGGTCTATATAGAGATGTATAAAGCAGTATGGTAGTCTATATAGAGATGTATAAAGCAGTATGGTGGTCTATATAGAGATGTATAAAGCAGTATGGTGGTCTATATAGAGATGTATAAAGCAGTATGGTAGTCTATATAGAGATGTATAAAGCAGTATGGTAGTATATATAGAGATGTATAAAGCAGTATGGTGGTCTATATAGAGATGTATAAAGCAGTATGGTAGTCTATATAGAGATGTATAAAGCAGTATGGTGGTCTATATAGAGATGTATAAAGCAGTATGGTAATCTATATAGAGATGTATAAAGCAGTATGGTGGTCTATATAGAGATGTATAAAGCAGTATGGTAGTCTATATAGAGATGTATAAAGCAGTATGGTAGTCTATATAGAGATGTATAAAGCAGTATGGTAGTCTATATAGAGATGTATAAAGCAGTATGGTAGTCTAGACAGAGATGTATAAAGCAGTATGGTAATCTATATAGAGATGTATAAAGCAGTAGGGTAGTCTATATAGAGATGTATAAAGCAGTATGGTAGTCTATATAGAGATGTATAAAGCAGTATGGTGGTCTATATAGAGATGTATAAAGCAGTATGGTAGTCTATATAGAGATGTATAAAGCAGTATGGTAGTCTATATAGAGATGTATAAAGCAGTATGGTAGTCTATATAGAGATGTATAAAGCAGTATGGTAGTCTATATAGAGATGTATAAAGCAGTATGGTAGTCTATATAGAGATGTATAAAGCAGTATGGTAGTCTATATAGAGATGTATAAAGCAGTATGGTGGTCTATATAGAGATGTATAAAGCAGTATGGTGGTCTATATAGAGATGTATAAAGCAGTATGGTGGTCTATATAGAGATGTATAAAGCAGTATAGTAGTCTATATAGAGATGTATATAGCAGTATAGTAGTCTAGACAGAGATGTATATAGCAGTATAGTAGTCTATATAGAGATGTATATAGCAGTATGGTGGTCTATATAGAGATGTATAAAGCAGTATGGTAGTCTATATAGAGATGTATATAGCAGTATAGTAGTCTATATAGAGATGTATATAGCAGTATAGTAGTCTAGACAGAGATGTATATAGCAGTATAGTAGTCTATATAGAGATGTATATAGCAGTATGGTGGTCTATATAGAGATGTATAAAGCAGTATGGTAGTCTATATAGAGATGTATATAGCAGTATAGTAGTCTATATAGAGATGTATATAGCAGTATGGTGGTCTATATAGAGATGTATAAAGCAGTATGGTAGTCTATATAGAGATGTATAAAGCAGTATGGTGGTCTATATAGAGATGTATAAAGCAGTATGGTAGTCTATATAGAGATGTATATAGCAGTATAGTAGTCTATATAGAGATGTATATAGCAGTATGGTGGTCTATATAGAGATGTATAAAGCAGTATGGTAGTCTATATAGAGATGTATAAAGCAGTATGGTAGTCTATATAGAGATGTATATAGCAGTATAGTAGTCTATATAGAGATGTATATAGCAGTATGGTGGTCTATATAGAGATGTATAAAGCAGTATGGTAGTCTATATAGAGATGTATATAGCAGTATAGTAGTCTATATAGAGATGTATATAGCAGTATGGTAGTCTATATAGAGATGTATATAGCAGTATAGTAGTCTATATAGAGATGTATATAGCAGTATAGTAGTCTAGACAGAGATGTATATAGCAGTATAGTAGTCTATATAGAGATGTATATAGCAGTATGGTGGTCTATATAGAGATGTATAAAGCAGTATGGTAGTCTATATAGAGATGTATATAGCAGTATAGTAGTCTATATAGAGATGTATATAGCAGTATGGTGGTCTATATAGAGATGTATATAGCAGTATAGTAGTCTATATAGAGATGTATATAGCAGTATGGTGGTCTATATAGAGATGTATATAGCAGTATGGTAGTCTATATAGAGATGTATATAGCAGTATAGTAGTCTATATAGAGATGTATATAGCAGTATGGTAGTCTATATAGAGATGTATATAGCAGTATAGTAGTCTATATAGAGATGTATATAGCAGTATAGTAGTCTAGACAGAGATGTATATAGCAGTATAGTAGTCTATATAGAGATGTATATAGCAGTATGGTGGTCTATATAGAGATGTATAAAGCAGTATGGTAGTCTATATAGAGATGTATATAGCAGTATAGTAGTCTATATAGAGATGTATATAGCAGTATGGTAGTCTATATAGAGATGTATATAGCAGTATAGTAGTCTATATAGAGATGTATATAGCAGTATAGTAGTCTAGACAGAGATGTATATAGCAGTATAGTAGTCTATATAGAGATGTATATAGCAGTATGGTGGTCTATATAGAGATGTATAAAGCAGTATGGTAGTCTATATAGAGATGTATATAGCAGTATAGTAGTCTATATAGAGATGTATATAGCAGTATGGTGGTCTATATAGAGATGTATATAGCAGTATAGTAGTCTATATAGAGATGTATATAGCAGTATGGTGGTCTATATAGAGATGTATATAGCAGTATGGTAGTCTATATAGAGATGTATATAGCAGTATAGTAGTCTATATAGAGATGTATATAGCAGTATGGTAGTCTATATAGAGATGTATATAGCAGTATAGTAGTCTATATAGAGATGTATATAGCAGTATAGTAGTCTAGACAGAGATGTATATAGCAGTATAGTAGTCTATATAGAGATGTATATAGCAGTATGGTGGTCTATATAGAGATGTATAAAGCAGTATGGTAGTCTATATAGAGATGTATATAGCAGTATAGTAGTCTATATAGAGATGTATATAGCAGTATGGTGGTCTATATAGAGATGTATATAGCAGTATAGTAGTCTATATAGAGATGTATATAGCAGTATAGTAGTCTATATAGAGATGTATATAGCAGTATAGTAGTCTAGACAGAGATGTGGACAAGGCCTTGCTGCTTCAGGAAGGAGGAAAGGACATGTTTCTGTTAGTCCTTCATCTAATCCACTCTGCGTCCAAAATGGCTTTATATTCCCTTTATAGTGCACTACCTTTGACCAGGGAAATCTGGGCCCAGACCCTGGAGTGGCCACAGGGGAACAGGGTAGGGTGGGGATAAATAGATTATAAAAAGCTATTGATACTTCCCTGAAGCAAGAGGAGGAGAGGAGGGGTTGTTGTGTATGGTCCCACCCCTCATGTTTTATTTAACTGTAATCACATCTGATCGTGAGAGAAATAAATCAATAACAACACTGAAGGGATGTGTTGGTTAACACATGTTACTTCCCCCTCCCTCCCTCCCTCTCTCACCCTCTCCCTTCCTCTCTCCCTCACCTTCTCCCTCTGCTTTTAGTCCCTACTTTCCTACCACCATCCACCCCTTCTCCTCACCCCCTCCCTACTTTCCTACCACCATCCACCCCTTCTCCTCCCACACCGGAGGACTCGAGGTGAGGGGGTATTTTTTACGTCCCTGGCGCTTGGAGGAGCTCCATATGACCAGGATCAAAGGTGTTGCTGGGTGCTTGGTTCTGCTTGGCTGGCAGCCACCGGTGTTAATTAGAAAACAGAGATCAGAGACGGTATGAAAATCCAATTAAAGTCCTATGAACAGATTGCCAAGTGATGTTCACTAATGCATTGCTGAGCACCATGCAAATTTTTGTGGCAGCACATTTGGCTTTATGTGTGCTGGTGGGAGAGGGATTGGGTGTGTGTCACCATCAGGGCTACCTCTGGCAGTGTGTGACATTGCCTGATGGTTTCTAATATGTGGCAAATGACTTGTCTTATCAAATCAACCGACAATCAGTTAGCTTTAAAGTTTTGAATAAGACTATAGTGTCGTTTTACAATCTGAAGCATAATTGTGGAATAAATTGATCACTCGGTCATAATGAAACTCAGTTAAATGTACCATGTATGAGGGATGAACCAACCTGAAATTAATTAGGTCAGATGCCTTGCAAGATAATTATCCAAGAGCACACATCCGGGATTTAATTTGATTAGCTGTAAAACAAAAATCAAGTCCATTGATCACAAATAGCACATGAAATAGGTGGGAGACAAAAATATCAACATGTCTTGGAGTGAGTAAGTTGGAATCAGAAAGATGGAAAGGATAAAAGACCAATTGAAATGAATAACATTAATATTTCCTATTTGACATGAGGTCTCATTTACTAGAACAGAGACGACTGAAGCATGAGAAGTGTCTGCAGCTGGTGTCCTATGGCTGTGTTGGCTCTGGAGAGAGCTGTTCACATGTTGAAAGGAACACCACTGCGCTATATAAAGGACAGCTGATTAGGATGTCCGGGAATGAGGCTTGAGTGCCGGAAATTGCCACAATGTAGAGACAACTATGCAATCTAGGGCATGATCTCGTCAGCGACATTTTACTGGTCACTGCTGGTGCTGTCAGGAAATAGTGGTTGGTATTGGACGGGAGCAGGATGGAACCTCACCAAATTGGCTGATCTCCATTGGTCGTTCCCGTGCTCATAGTCTGTTCTGAAATGGGTGCTGGTGCAAGCAATTCCAACTCAACCCTACACCCTGATATTCCATTCCGTTCAGATCCACACAAGGGCAAAGGGATAGGGATAATAGTTGGTATGGAATTGGGCCTCAATTAACTTTGGCTGTCCATGGCTGTCTAATCAGGCTCTGAATGATCCTAAGCTGTCCTTTACAACCTATAATTACATTCCAGAGTCTCTCCTCTTCCTTACACCTGCCCCCACTGTCCAATGGGTGTCATGGCTGCTAATCTGTGCTCAGGGTAAGTGTCCTTAACTTCTGTCATTGAACCGTTAATTTAGTGGTATTTCCCAGGAGGCTCCTTGTTTTGATGATTTGAGGTGTTGATTGCTATCCGTATCAAAAAGGTAAGATCACCACTCCAGTGTTTCATGTGTTGGAACATTTTTCAGCCAGAGTACCTTTTGGTGGGATTTTGCTAGGTATTTCATTTTTGTATTTTTTATCTGAAGGTAATGGTACTCAGTGTCTTCTCTCCCCAGCCTACAGGATGGGCTCATTCCACCCAGTGTCTTCTCTCCCCAGCCTACAGGATGGGCTCATTCCACCCAGTGTCTTCTCTCCCCAGCCTACAGGATGGGCTCATTCCACCCTGTGTCTTCTCTCCCCAGCCTACAGGATGGGCTCATTCCACCCTGTGTCTTCTCTCCCCAGCCTACAGGATGGGCTCATTCCAACCAGTGTCTTCTCTCCCCAGCCTACAGGATGGGCTCATTCCACCCTGTGTCTTCTCTCCCCAGCCTACAGGATGGGCTCATTCCACCCAGTGTCTTCTCTCTCCAGCCTACAGGATGGGCTCATTCCACCCAACACCTACAACACATGACGCTCCCCTGTCAAACTCAGTGACCCCCTTAACATTACATTTTTTCCCCTCCAGACCAGCGTGATCCCATTAGCTCCGGTTCTGGCTTAAGTCTCCCTTCTCCTGTTAAGTCTGGGAGTCTTGTTGAAGGTGGTCCCAGTGTTCAGAGTTCTTCTCCAGACCCCTATAGATCTTCCCAGACTGCTGCTTGATCTCCAGGACTAAGGTGAAGTGGAATCTAGCTCTACCAAGGGTCGGGTTGGCTCCAGTCCAGTAGATCCAAGGGGGGTTCAGACCCTCAGACCATTGAAATGATTCCCTTCCAGGATGAACAGAACACTTGGGTCTCCTGCTGTACATAACTGATACAGTGTACATTGTCATTACTGTATCACTTCTTTATTGTCTTCTTCAGACCTCAGCCTGGATGATACTTTGTTCCACCTGCTGCTGTTTGGACCTTTCAAGTCTCTCTTGAAAAATAGATTAGATCTCAATGAGAAAAACCTGTATAAATGAAATAAAATAAAATACT
The DNA here is from genome assembly GCA_023634145.1 of Thymallus thymallus. Taxonomy (NCBI): domain Eukaryota; kingdom Metazoa; phylum Chordata; class Actinopteri; order Salmoniformes; family Salmonidae; genus Thymallus; species Thymallus thymallus. The sequence goes on along the minus strand of CM042411.1, from coordinate 27,456,598 downwards.
GACAAGTACGTTTTTTGGTGTCTTATGTCATTGCTGCTGTTTATTGATACCTTGACATTAAAGGGAAAATCCACAAAACGCTTTTGTTACATTTTTTATCATAATTACTGTACTGTTGCAGCCCCAAAATGTCAGGTTTTCAAGATATTGGACTTTCAAGAAGCAAAGTGTCATCGGCCACATCAAGTCCTGCGGTGTGCTTTTAATAAACTACTTCCATCTAAATTCCTCTTTCTATTAACTAAAGAACGGCTTGGCCGTTCATGATGGATTTTAACGTCTATGGTGACTTAAATCTCTTGGGCGTCACACTAAAATGGAAGGTTATGAGTAACATTTGAGCGATGCAAAGTACATTGTTTAGATCTGCTACATATCGGCCAGATACAACCTTACTATTTTTGAACTCAATGATAAATGTATATTTTTACATGAAACACAGCAAAGTAGATATGAATCATAAACACACACTGCTAGGCTCTTCACCTCCCCTGGGCTGGGATTAGAAATGTACGTTAGGAAGATCTATGCTTGCTAAAGATTACACTCCAAACTACATCATTTATGTGCAACTATTGACCAGCATAAATTACCCTTTTTAGATGCATTAAAAATAATTAGGTTAAGGTTGATGTACTACCATTCTTAACTGGCGTCTACGAGGGTCATTTTAAAAACAAAACACCATAAAGATTTCCAGTCACAGAAGTGGGTGATGGTTAGTTTTGAGTTGACGTAATCAATATCTATCATGGGATTCCTAATTCATCTAACAAATCAGACTCCATTGATCTTTCATTAGATTGCGTTGTTAATCACTGTTGCTCTTGCACTGGAATGGCTCTTTTGGAATGCCTGAGCAGTAGGGGTCTTGAAAGAATCAGCACTGACTACAGTATGTTCCGGGTCATTGTTTGTGGAAACCAAAACCGTGTCAGGTCCGGTGTCTATGATAACTTTATTTTGAAGACTTGTTCGCTGTTTCGCAATATATTTCTGGGATTGTCCATCTTTCTCTCACTCCTTGTCTAACACTCTCTAGCATTCTTTCAACAAAAAAAAGTGTTCAAGGCACTACTGAGGTACAACACCAAAGACGTGTTCATCCCCCTGTACTTGGGCCATAAAGGGGTCGGCCTCCAGACATCCGTCCTTCAAACGCTCCTTCTAGAGAAGACCAAACCGAGCTGTGTGCCATGTCTCACACTGCCTTACTGGAGTCTGTATTATGAGTAATGGAGATCCTTTGAAATATAATGGACACTGTGTTTCAGGTTGACTGTCTACCATGTCTCACACCGCATGACATTCAGGTGTTACCTGGGTAATGTTCATGGATAAAACGTTTTGAAATGGGGAAGTACTGACTAAACCTATAACAGACTATTGCCATGGCGACATGAGAGAGACTCAGAATCTAACTGTGGGCTCCGTTCAATCATAAGGTAATGTAGTTCCTGGGTTGAAAATATGTAGCTGGATCAATTAATAAAACAATGTTTACTATATCTACTGTGTGACACAGAGAGTCAACTGGATACAAATCTTACCACACCTAGCCCCAGATACCAGCACTAACACAATAGAGCCACAAGTATTCTCTCAGCCACAGAATTTCATTATTACATTATTGCACAGTAAGTATCTATCTACTTTCCCGGGGTCTTATGCTCTATAAATTAGTTGTGGCACGTTGATGTGGAACCCCTCCAGGCGAGTCTTGATATCAGGCCAATAGTCAAGCCTGTCCTCGCATGGGCCCCCAGGGGAACAGATACCATGAAAGAGGGGGAGGGAGGGAGGGAGAGAGAGAGAGAGGGGGAGGGAGAGGGGGGATGTGAAAGAAAAGTAGGGAGGGAGGTGGCTTAACTTTCACTCAAGACCAATGTCAACTGTGCTTCCGGATCCTTTTCCAAGATTCCTTTCCCCACAGAAAGATGATTGTTGCTTTAAGGCACACCACAAATCACCAATACTCTATATAACTATTGCTATAAATTTGCCAATTCACCAGTCATTCTGTTGGGTGGAAGGGCTTTTCGAGATTCTCCACTGTAATTGGTGACAGACATCTGTGGGCCATGTTGTCTGTCACTGCATGTTTTTAGCTTCAGAAGAGCAGAGGAAAGCTTCAGGAAAGCAGAGAAGAGGACATCCCATCCCATTATTCCTATGCTTCCCATCACAGCATTGATTTAACCCTGCAGTTTTCAAGACTGTCACACTGTAATATTCACAGGCCGCACGGCATGGCGCCGGAGGGAATAGCCGTTTTTACGTGGCTCCTGACCACTTCCGACTCAATTTCACCCCAGTAGCGCTCAATTCACGAGCTCAGGGCATGCCTGCCCCAGCATGCATTTGTAGTCAACTTGTATGCTGGTATAGCCCCTTGAATTAGCCACTGTCATGGAGATAGCTGAACATCATAAAGGAAGTAATAAAACCCACAGGTACTAAATCAAGGTGACTTACAAAGATGAGGAGGACCAAGAGCAAGAGAGGAAGTGAGGTGATGTAGTGTCCACAACTAACGAATCATTGAGTCTGAAAAGACACGTATCCCAAAAACATGCTGGTGTACTTACTATGTGCACATGCTAAAAGAAAGGAACGAGGTGGATAAATAAAACCTTTCGTTAATTTTCTTTCTAAAGATCAATACTAAAAATGGATTCAAAGGCACTAACAAGTCTGCTCATATGCTCTGGTGGCCGCACACAACTCCTACACCATCATTAAGTTTGCAGACAACACAACAGCGGTAGGCCTGATCACTGACAACTATGAGACGGCCTACAAGGAGAAGGTCAGAGACCTCTCCTTCAACGTCAGCAAGACAGAGGAGCTGATCGTGGACTACAGTAAACTGAGGGCCGACCATTCCCCCAACCACATCAATGGGGCTGTACTGGAGCAGGTCGAGAGCTTAAGTTATCATGATTTATTCTTTGTGTGAATAGTTCTATATTTTTTTCTGTCTGCATGGTTGGGAAGGGCCTGTAAGTAAGCATTTCACTGTTAGTCTACACCTGTTGTTTACGAAGCATGTGACAAATACAGTTTGATTTGATTTGATGTTCCCCACTGAGCGCTACTGGCCACCACAGCGTCCTAGCTACCAAAGTCATAGTTCACGAGAGTTCACAAAAGTGAGCTACAGTGACAGCGGTAAGGAGGTCCATTCTCCCTTAACCAAAAGGACTGGTCACAGCGAGAATCACAGGGAGCTCTGAAGTCACGGTCCTCAGTAAAACCATGTTCTAGACCACACAGAGCAGCCACATAGAACCCGGTTTCCTCTGGGCCCCCAGGGATCCTGCTGTCTATTTCCAGTTACTAATCTACTGGCCCAGACTCTGACCGGTGGCCCAACAGGCAAAAAAATAGAGGAACAAAGAGAGAGAGAGAGAGAGAGAGAGAGAGAGAGACAGAGATGGATAGAGAGACAGAGACAGAGACAGAGAGAGAGAGAGAGAGAGAGAGAGACAGAGACAGAGACAGAGACAGAGACAGAGACAGAGACAGAGACAGAGACAGAGACAGAGACAGAGACAGAGACAGAGACAGAGACAGTGAGAGAGAGAGAGAGAGAGAGAGAGAGAGAGATGGATAGAGAGACAGAGATGGATAGAGAGACAGAGACAGAGACAGAGACAGAGACAGAGACAGAGACAGAGACAGAGACAGAGACAGAGACAGAGACAGAGAGAGAGAGAGAGATGGATAGAGAGACAGAGATGGATAGAGAGACAGAGAGAGAGAGAGAGAGAGAGAGAGAGAGAGACAGACAGACAGACAGACAGACAGACAGACAGACAGACAGACAGACAGACAGACAGACAGACAGACAGACAGACAGACAGACAGACAGACAGACAGACAGACAGACAGACAGACAGACAGACAGAGACAGAGACAGAGATGGATAGAGAGACAGAGACAGAGATAGAGATAGAGACAGAGACAGAGACAGACAGAGAGAAAGAGAGAGAGAGAGAGAGAGAGAGAGAGAGAGAGAGAGAGAGAGAGAGAGAGAGAGAGAGAGAGAGAGAGAGAGAGAGAGAGAGAGAGAGAGAGAGAGAGAGAGATGTTTAGAAGGGTGGTCAGGCGGAGCTGAGCGGTGTGGTCGTAGTGCCGTCACTCAACAGATGTGGTTTTCTAGAATGAGAGGATTCTTTCCCCTAAGGAAGTTCTGACCCAGAGAGGAACAAAGACTCTGTACAGGAAATATATAGAAACAAAATTAGCAAACCAACTCAGTGGGAGGTTGTTTATGTTTCATTCACCGGAGAAACAAGTCGCCTGGTATTAAAAGTACATTTTACAAACAGAAAGTATATACTCTGCTTCCTATAAATTGTCTGCTACACATTATTCGTAACAAATCCCCTTCAAACTAAAGGACAACCAGAAGCCATTGTTTAACAAGTTCCAGTTTACTTTAGTCTGCACACCCACCATATCATACAAGCATATCATTCCCCATTGTGAAGTTGTGTACGGAAGTGTGAACCGTGTTGATACAACACCTATTAACTTCAGAGCGTGAAGAGAGGTGGTGATCAACTCCAGTTTAAGAGTGATTTGTGTCTCTATCACACTGATCCTGTGTTTTATCTGTGTGATAACTGTCATCTCTGACACCTCTCTTAGAGGAACAGTCAAGAGAAGAGTTTGTTTGTCTTCCTGCTAAAACCCCACACTTTGTCTCCATATTTAGTATCTCTCTATTTCTTACACTCTCTTTACTTTCTTTGTCTCTTTCTACCTCTTCCTTCTCTCTGTCTCTGTCTCTGTCTCTGTCTCTCACTCTCTCTTTCTCTCTCTCTCTCTCCCATCTCTCTTTCTACCTCTCCCAGTCTCTGTCTCTCTATCATGCCAATGTATTCAGCCAGACCTCCCCAGAGCACCTTAACACAGGCAGGCTGGCGCTGTACTCTCCTTCTCCCTCTCCCTCCCTCTCCCTCCCTCTCCCTCTCTCTCCCTGTCTCTCTCCCTCAGGCGGGTTAGTCAGTGTCATTGTTGAAATTGGACACATGCTCGTCGCAGTGAAATATTCAATCTTCTCATTTGATATGGACTGTAATTATGTCGTAAAAACAAACTAACTGTGAAGCCTGTGGCCTGCCAGTGTGATCTGATTTTATCAAGTGCAGACTGATTTAATTATAGACTGTAGACAGTATTCACCTTCCCATCCCACCATCAGCCCTCTTTCCCTCGGCCTGGCAGGGCAGCCTGCCTCTTCTGCTGTTTCTTTAAGCCATCACATTATTTTATTGTACGTTAATCACAAGGAAAATGGGGCTGTTGGTGATGTGATGAGATGACTGTGGGTAGAAGAACTATTGGTGATGTGATGAGATGACTGGGAGTGGAAGAGCTGTTGGTGATGTTATGACTGAGGGTAGAAGAGCAGCTTGGGGTGATGTGATGAGGTGACTGTGGGTAGTAGAGCTGTTGGTGATGTGATGAGGTGACTGTGGGTAAAAGAGCTGTTGGTGATGTGATGAGATGACTGTGGGTAAAAGAGCTGTTGGTGCAATGTGATGAGATGACTGTGGGTAGTAGAGCTGTTGGTGATGTGATGAGGTGACTGTGGGTGGAAGAGCTGTTGGTGATGTGATGAGATGACTGGGAGTGGAAGAGCTGTTGGTGATGTTATGACTGAGGGTAGAAGAGCAGCTTGGGGTGATGTGATGAGGTGACTGTGGGTAGTAGAGCTGTTGGTGATGTGATGAGGTGACTGTGGGTAAAAGAGCTGTTGGTGATGTGATGAGATGACTGTGGGTAAAAGAGCTGTTGGTGCAATGTGATGAGATGACTGTGGGTAGTAGAGCTGTTGGTGATGTGATGAGGTGACTGTGGGTGGAAGAGCTGTTGGTGATGTGATGAGGTGACTGTGGGTGGAAGAGCTGCTTGGAGTGACTCCTTTGACAAGTTACTAATAGGCTGTGGCATATTTTTTACCAGTACTTTACAACTACTCATAAAGAGTTAGCTACCGTAGCAAAAGTATTTCTTGTGGCCACAAAATCAATTAATCTGTTCCACTTTATCTTTGGAGAGATCTACATAAATGTATTTTTATACATACTTCTAGGAACAAGACTATCTCTCAAATGTTATAGACATGGGAGATGTTATCTATGCATTTTATGAGCAAAATACTTCCTGCTACACCCTGCATTGTCTTTGTAATCTGTTTTTTTATGGTCCAACATCTTAATATGTGTGTTTTCTGGGCTCTATATTTACCACATGGTTAAATTGAAGCAGATCTTTATTCAATCTGTATCGCTGAAGCGTTACAGATTGTGTGATAGAAATGGAAAGGTCATTTCCGATTGAGCCGACAGAGTACGCCTTCAAATTTAAATCACGCTGTAACGCTGAACTTCTGCCATACAGATTAAGTAGATCCTGTAATCTATGGCTGTTTTATAGATCTCACAGCAGGGCCCCATTTGACAAATCAGTCTGTAAACTGGTTCTAACATGATATCACTCAATATCCTTGTTTATACCTGGTTCTAACATGACATCACTCAATATCTTTGTTTATACCTGGTTCTAACATGATATCACTCAATATCCCTGTTTATAACTGGTTCTAACATGATATCACTCAATATCCCTGTTTATACCTGGTTCTAACATGACATCACTCAATATCCCTGTTTATACCTGGTTCTAACATGACATCACTCAATATCCCTGTTTATACCTGGTTCTAACATGACGTCACTCAATAGCCCTGTTTATACCTGGTTCTAACATGATATGACTCAATGTCCCTGTTTATAACTGGTTCTAACATGATATCACTCAATATCCTTGTTTATACCTGGTTCTAACATGATATCACTCAATATCCCTGTTTATACCTGGTTCTAACATGATATCACTCAATAGTCCTGTTTATACCTGGTTCTAACATGATATCACTCAATAGTGGGGCGGCAGGTAGCCCAGTGGTTAGAGTGTTGGGCCCGTAACCGAAAGGTTGCTGGATCGAATCCCCGAGCTGACAAGGTAAAAATCTGTCGTTCTGCCCCTGAACAAGGCAGTTAACCCACTGTTCCTAGGCCGTCATTGAAAATAAGAATTTGTTCTTAACTGACTTGCCTAGTAAAATAAAGGTTAAATAAAAATATCCCTGTTTATACCTGGTTCTAACATGACATCACTCAATATCCCTGTTTATACCTGGTTCTAACATGATATCACTCAATGTCCCTGTTTATAACTGGTTCTAACATGATATCACTCAATATACCTGTTTCTAACATGACATCAATCAATATCCCTGTTTATACCTGGTTCTAACATGATATCACTCAATGTCCCTGTTTATAACTGGTTCTAACATGATATCACTCAATATCCTTGTTTATACCTGGTTCTAACATGATATCACTCAATATCCCTGTTTATACCTGGTTCTAACATGACATCACTCAATATCCCTGTTTATACCTGGTTCTAACATGACGTCACTCAATGTCCCTGTTTATAACTGGTTCTAACATGATATCACTCAATATCCTTGTTTATACCTGGTTCTAGCATGATATCACTCAATATCCCTGTTTATACCTGATTCTAACATGATATCACTCAATATCTTTGTTTATACCTGGTTCTAACATGATATCACTCAATATCCCTGTTTATACCTGATTCTAACATGATATCACTCAATAGTCCTGTTTATACCTGGTTCTAACATGATCTCACTCAAAAGCCCTGTTTATACCTGGTTCTAACATGATATCACTCAATGTCCCTGTTTATAACTGGTTCTAACATGATATCACTCAATATCCTTGTTTATACCTGGTTCTAGCATGATATCACTCAATATCCCTGTTTATACCTGATTCTAACATGATATCACTCAATATCCTTGTTTATACCTGGTTCTAACATGATATCACTCAATATCCCTGTTTATACCTGATTCTAACATGATATCACTCAATAGTCCTGTTTATACCTGATTCTAACATGATGTCACTCAATAGCCCTGTTTATACCTGGTAGACAAGATCAGGACAAAGGACCCATGTTAGCACCAGGTATAAACAGGGCCACTGAGGCAAGGCTTCAAGCACCAGTCACTAGAGACAGCCAGGATTAATCAGCCAGGATTAATTAATTACTGGTGGTTTCTGTTATTAAGTGTGAAAATACTACTCAGATGATTCTACGTAACATCAAGTTGAGGGTAGCAGGTGATACTGAAGCACCAGTCATGAGACATTCAAGATAACTACTGGTGGTTCTTGATAATGTTAGTAGTAATGGTGATAGTCATGTTAATAATACTTCAGATGTTAGCAGTAATGGTGATAGTCAGTTAATAATACTTCAGATGTTAGCAGTAATGGTGATAGTCATGTTAACAATACTTCAGATGTTAGCAGTAATGGTGATAGTCATGTTAACAATACTTCAGATGTCAGCAGTAATGGTGATAGTCATGTTAATAATACTTCAGATGGTAGTAGTAATGGTGATAGTCATGTTAATAATACTTCAGATGTTAGCAGTAATGGTGATAGTCATGTTAATAATACTTCAGATGTTAGCAGTAATGGTGATAGTCATGTTAATAATACTTCAGATGTTAGCAGTAATGGTGATAGTCATGTTAATAATACTTCAGATGTTAGCAGTAATGGTGATAGTCATGTTAATAATACTTCAGATGTTAGCAGTAATGGTGATAGTCATGTTAATAATACTTCAGATGTTAGTAGTAATGGTGATAGTCATGTTAATAATACTTCAGATGTTAGCAGTAATGGTGAGTTATGTTAATAACACTTCAGATGTTAGCAGTAATGGTGATAGTCATGTTAATAATACTTCAGATTGGGCAATTGCAACATTTATTGTATTTGTTGACTTTCTTTTCAACACATTACAAAAATACATATTTTCAAAACAGATGATGTGTACTGCTGCTCTGACACAACTTTTTTTTTCTCACAACAATGCACTCCCTCAAAAAGAAAAAGGAAAAGATTTTTGTACAAAGAGTAAAAGTTATGAAAGTTGAAAATGTGTTAACATTTTAAGGTTAAGTGCCATCACAAGAACTTCAACCAACCATGAATGCCTCCTGAAACATATTTTATAAAAAGCATTTCTCCCATTACCCATTGCACAATCCCAATTCCAAAATTCGTCTGATATTCAGGATTATTTCTAACTGTATTTTTTTACATCCATATTAGGATAGATTTACCATAAACCTACTTTAAACATATACAGTGACAAAATAAACTTTGAATCGACTCACAATTGGATTGGGACTGTAAAATAGGCTAACAGAATGATGGAACCACTTTTTATAAAAATACAGCATAATTTCTCAATATTACAAATACACTGTGTATTGGCATACATTGAGCATGAAATTATAGGTAACTATTCATGAGAATCTACTTAAAATCCCTCCACCATCATAATCATACAAAACCACTCGCTATGGCATTCAAAACACTGAAGAAAGGAATACTTTGTTATTTCAAAACACAGAGGATTTCATCAGCATCAACATACTTCAACACTGTAAACATTATTCTGAGACTGAATGTCCTTGTATGAATTGACTGGTTCTGTTCTATCCACTGACTCAATGTCATAAAATAACTCCCTAGCATCCATATTTTAATGGTATATATGAAGCTTGTTCAGAAGTGAGAACTGTAGGTTTCTCCTCTCCGCTGTTTCAATGATATAATAACATAACTAAATTAATATTTCAATTGATATTATCAACCTTGTTCTGAAGTGAGAATTGTAAAAGCAATGTATAGGAATACACTAAAGAAGTACTTGTACTGCATATCAAAATGTGTTTTCCCACAAATGCATGGATGTATGGTATCTACACCTTTTCATTCAGTCTCATACATTACGATAACTAATCCATTCCATTTCCAAATGCAGATTTGAAATAGGGGACCATTATGAGGTGAGTGTTTCTGTGGAAGAATCTGATTTCTGTCAACAAGATGATGATAAATCGGAAGATTCTCATTCAAGGCACACCCATGTCCAATTGGCTAAACACACGCATCACATTTAAAACAGGCTGTGTGAAGTGATATCTTTGAGGTGAGGTGATTATCTCTATTGGAGATGGTTGGTATTAAGGGAAGATGTGGCCTCAATCTTCCCTAATATTGGTGCTCTTTCTCTCTCTCTGATGTCCCTGGTATTAGATTTGACCAGTAGATATGCATTTGGGTTAAAACACACTTTTCATATGCTTTCAATTTCATTTGAATGACTTTGATCCTTGTCCGGGTCTCTCTCTCTCTCTCTATTTCTCTCTTTCACTCTCTCTCTCTCTCTCTCTTTCCTTCTATGTCTTTCTCTCTCTATCCCCTATCCCTTTTCTCTCTTTCAATCTTTCATGTTCTACCTCAAGAATGATCCAATCAGATCTCAAGGTCATGTGGCCATCAGTCGAACAGCTGTGCTGAACATTATTACCATAACTCAATGTAACTCAAATAGGCTTTTTTAGATTCATCCAAGGATGAGCCATCCTCATTCATCACAGCTGAAAATCACAAATTGTAAATCCCTAAAAGTCACGAACGCCACGTACAGTGTCTTCACGAATCTGTTATTGGGCGTTAAACCCCCATATCACTTTGTGAAGCAAAATGAACAACCCCTACCTTTTCTTTTTCAAAGCTGCTCTGCTAACACATGAATGCTGAGTTAGTGAACTGTGAAAGCAGGCAGGCAGATTGAGGCTTAGAGCACACAGTGGAGAAACACAGGCATTCATATGAATTCCATTCTGAAACCGTTTTGTTGAATCCTGAGGGGATAACAACTCACCCAGGCCGAACAGAACACTACTTTTCTAGAATTTCCCAGAAGGAACAATGGCATTATTCTAGAAGTGGAACGTGCAGTACAATGTAGAATGTTTAAAAGTTTAACTTAACAAATTGGTTTTGATTAAGCTTTATCGAGTGTCAAGAGGGAGTAAGGGACATTGCAGCTATGTTGTTCAAATGTAAAACAGTGTGGTCATAGCAAGGAAGAACTACTGAGAGGACCTGTATTGCAATTATCTGGTGAATGGTTGAAACAACAATTATTCAGAACTTAGATAACTCAAGTCGCTGATCTTTGATTGTTTTAGTTAGAGTGGACATTCCGAATGTAAAATATGGATCTGGTATAGATTTAGTTTCTTAATAATCTTAATAATGATAGATTTAAAAAAAATCTAATATTTACATAATGTTTGATGAAATAAAACGGTTTACTTTTCCCAAAACATCCACACACATGACATTTTATAGGACATTTTTGAAATCCCAAAATTATAATTAATATTTTATTGTCATATTGACATTTAGTGCTTTATGGCAAAGACGAGGAGATGGATCGTAGTCCACTGCTGACCTAATAGTATATTAATATTACAGATTAAAAATAAATAATTGATATCATAATTTAAGAAGTTGATGTCTTCACATGAATTCCTTACAGGAATTACTTTTAATTAACAAATCAAAATTCAAATCGTATTTCTAATGAAGTGTGACCTGTTTCAAGTTATTTGTTTCTTTGACATTTTTTTTTTTTTACATACTAGCTAGCTAACTAATTCAATTTAAAACCCCACAAAGGTGTACCTGCACATGCCCAATATCTTTACAAAACTCCAATAAATACAGACATTATTGCACAGTAGAAAGGCTCAATGGATTCCTAAATTATAAAATCCTCAGATAGATCAATAGTTGGCAGGAAACTAAAAGTTTCTAGAACAATCCCCCATCCCATGTCTCCCTTTGTTTATATTTCTCAGGTGGCAGTTTCTGTGACAAAAATAACAAATAAAAACAGAATTACGTACATTAAATTGTCCCAAAATATTCAACAAGAGAAAGATTATCCAGCCAAGCCCCGTGTTGAAGTCTGTACGTGTTCATTCAGAATGAGTCTGAGGTGTTAGCCTTAGTATTAGCTTTAGCCTCTCTCAGCCTCCTCCAGTTTGACCTCACTGGCCATCAAGTGTTCCCCGTGCCACTTCTTCATGTGTTTCTCCAGAGTGCTGTAGACGCTGAAAGGCATGTGGCAGATATCACAGCGGTACACCTCCTTCCCAAACTGCCCGTGGGTCTTCATGTGGCGAGTTAGCTTGGAGCTCTGGGCGCAGGCGTAGCTGCAAAGGTCACACTTGTAGGGCCTCTCTCCCGTGTGGCTGCGCCGGTGCACTGTCAGGTTGCTGCAGTTCTTGAATATCTTCCCACAGTACTCGCAGGTGTCGCTCCGTCGGCTCTCTTTACTAGGGGGTCGACCCGGCCCGGGACCCCGCAGGAGGTGAGGGGTGGAGCTGCCGCTGTGGCCCGATGTGCCCCCTCCCTCCAGGAATTCCCCAGGAGAGGTGGAGAAGCGGAGGGAACCCGTCTCGGAGGAGGAGTGCTCTGAGGAGGTGGCGAAGGGGGACTGGCGGGCATCACTGAAGCCGTGGAGGAAGGGTTCTCTGATGAAGTGGCGTGAGGCGGCATAGCCGGCCAGGAGCTGGGAGTACATGTTCTCTGGGGAGATGAGGGTCGGCGCTGTGGGAAGCTCCAACTCCTTCTCCACCTTCACATCAAATAGAATTAAATTAAAGTTTATTTACACTGAATTTAACACATCTAAATGCAGTAATACAATACAACTAGATAAGAGAAATAATAACTTGTTTCAGCAGTCTAAAAGTATGTTTTATAGTATTTAAAAGAGTTGTGTAAACAATAAATATAAGAAAACATAAAAACACAACGGGTTATCTAAGAAGAATAAAAGTCACTTACAGTTGTAGCTAAAAGGAGGGTTCTTACCTTGATTCTCTTGTTGGAGGGGTTGGGGCTGGTGATGGGGGTGGGCCGGCGGTGAAACAGTCCAGAGAAAGAGTCTTCAGACCCACTAATCCTTCCATTCATCAAGGGCCTCTCCTCTCTTTCTCGCTCTCTGTCCATCGCTCTGTCCATCGCCCTGTCCAATGCTCGTTCTCTGTCCCTCTCAATCTCCATCTCCCCCCTGCCTGCATCTCCCCCCTCTCCTGACTCTCTGTTAGGCTGCCTCTCCCTGTCCAGACTCATGTTCTTCTTGGAAGGGGCCAGTCTCAGGTGATTGTCCAGGTGGTTGTATGGGTGCATGATACCCACCCCTCCGCTCTCCGTCACTCTATCCCCACCATGAGGCTTCTCGTCTGGGGAAGGCCTCGACCCGTTCTCCCTGTTCTTGTGGAACTCTGAGTCCATGCTCAGGTTAGACTCAGGCCTACTTAGGCCGTTCCTCATCTCCTCCTCATCCTCAATTTCCTCCTCCTCTTCTTCCTCTTCCTCATCCTCTTCCTCCTCCTCGTTGTCCATCCCCATTCTTCCCTCCCCCTCTCTGCTCTTCTCCTCCCCCTCTCCTCCCTCTCCTCTGGAGCCTGACTTGTGTATATGTGTCTTCATGTGTCTCTTCAACTTGGAGGCTTGAGAACAGGCGTGGTCACACAGATGACACTTGTAGGGCCTCTCTCCTGTGTGACTCCGTCTGTGGACTATCAGGTTGCTCTGGAACTTGAAGGTCTTCCCACAGAACTCACAGGACTTGGACTTGGCTTGGGCCTGGACCTGGACGAATGGACGAATGGACGAATGAATGAATGAATGAATGAATGAATGAATGAATGAATGAATGAATGAATGAATGAATGAATGAATGAATGAATGAATGAATGAATGGAATGAACAAATTAATTATTTATTGTCCCATAGGGGAAATGGCAACATTTTGGAATACATATAACACATTACAAGACATACAACAGCATATATCCCAGGACACACTGCACATACCTGGGCTTGGTTCTGCCCCTGGGCAGGAGTGGTGGCATCTCCCTGAGGTGTGGGCGGTTGTGGGGGGTAGGTGAGGAACGGTGGGGGCTTGGAGCCTGATTGGAAGAGAGTTGGACTCAGCAGGCGGTGCATGGGGGGCACTCGGGTGGGCGAGAGAGGGGGTGTAGGGCCTCCGTTGTTAGTATTGTTCCCAACCGCCAGCTCTCTGAGCCTTCTGGAGAAGTCCATGGAGGGAGGTTCCATGGGGGTCAGACGCATCACCCTCTCGAAGGCACTGGGGTGCTGGGAGAGAAGGGACCCCATCTCCTCCGGACCCAGGCGCTCCAGGGGGTGTCTGGGAGGCGGGGGTCTGACGAAGGGTGGGGTGGCAGGGAGCCGGGTGTCCAGATAGCCCGGAGGGGGACGGGGGTGGTGGTGGTGTTGGGAATGGTGTGGGTGGTGCTCCCTGAGTAGTGGAGCCGCCATCCGGAGGAGGTGGAAGGGGTTGGAGGTGTCCCCCAGGAAGGTTGGTAAGGGAGAACGAGGGAGGGAGTCTCCCCCACCCATGGGAGGGGGGAGGGCCATGCGTGGGGTGAGGGTGTAGTTGGAGGGGTGTGTGTCCAGGTAGATGCGGATGCCGTGGGTGTGTTGGGCGTGCTGGAGCAGGAACCAGGCGCTGGTGAAGGTCTGTTTACAAGAGGTGCAGATGTAGCTGGACGGCTCATCTTTACCTGAGAGAAAGAGAGAGAGAAATAGAGATTGAAAGTGGTTGGTTCCTATGTCTGCTAAATAAGTAACATGAGAAAAATGTAGAAAGAAATGCATGACTGACCCATACAGCAATACAGTTTTGAATCACCTATATAATAACATAGGTATAATCGAGATATAATCAACATAGATTGATTGATATACTGTATATTACAAAACTATGATCTCAATGACCAGAGCCAGGCGGACCTATACGCTCAAGTTGCATAGGGCCCCGCAAATTACGCAAGGGCCCCGCCTCCCCCTCGTGTCAAAGCGGGTGTCAATGTTTACAACTTCGATGAGAGGATGAAGCGGAATTATCTTCTAGTCACGAAAAGATGTGCGTGCACGAAATGAAACTCGCGCTTTCCAGCAGCAACCTCTGTGGGAACCAGTCCAGACAATATACAGTCGTATGAAAAAGTTTGGGCACCCCTCTGAGGCTGCATAATAATTTACTCTGTCGTCACAGAAAATGATCACAGTGGCATGCCATTCATTTTCTAATAAAAGCTGAGTACTGGGGTATTGTCCAGACAAAGATTTTTAGTGTAGCAATATTAAGTTGTATGAAATTAAAATCAGATGTGAAAAATAGGCTATGCAAAAATTTGGGCACCCTTGTCATTCTGTTGATTTGAATACCTGTAACTACTTAACACTGATTAATTGGAACACACAATTGGTTTGGTGAGCTCATTAAGCCTTGAACTTCATAGACAAGTGCATCCAATCATGAGAAAAGGTATTTAAGGTGGCCAATTGCAAGTTGTTGTTCTCTTTGACTCTCCAAATTTATGCAGCTGTCTAATTTCGTTTTGATGCATATTGCACATTTTCTGTTAATCCAATAAACCTAATTTCACTACTGAAATATTACTGTGTCCATCAGTTATTTGATAGATCAAAATGAAATTGCTGATCCAAACATACAATTATTTATAATGGAAATCATGGAAATTGTCAGGGGTGCCCAAACTTTTGCATTAGACTGTATGGGCGTGATGGCACTCCTCAGAGGCACACATAATTTAAAACAAGACAATGATTATCTAGTATCTCAGTCAAGGTTTAGTTACAACTCTGGACTAATGCAAGATGGAAAGCAATGGATTGACATTGACTATTGATTTATATATTTAAAATGTTGATTAGCTGGGCATACTGATAATATGGATGCACATCTCTCAGTAAATAATAACCATCAAGTATTCAGCCAAGTCAAAGTATAAATAGTATTTTATATTTGAAAATGTATAAAAGGAAATATAGGGGAGTCAGTTTGAATGGGCCTGATGCAGCTGATCAAATTAGTAATAGTATTGTTATCTATAATTTACTTGTGCTATGCTTAAGTTTGTCAATAGAGGAGATGCTGGATCATCAGCCATCATCAGCCATCTGGCTTCAGCAAATACTAACACAGACCCAATACAGCCGTCTTCAGCAAGTACTAACACAGACCCAGGTAAAGTACAGGCAGCCTCAGCCAGTACTAGCACAACCAGAGGTGTACAGCCAGCATCAGATACAAGCAGCTCAGACCTTAATAGAACAGTTGCTGCTCCACTAAATGACCCAGCAGATTGGCCCCCAGTCTTAACTGACTTTATGAGGACTGAATTAATGCGCAGAGGTCAATTCAAACCAGGACTGGATTTTTCTTACCCTAAAGACAAGTCTAGAAGAGGTTTCCATTCAGGCTTATTACAGAGACAGCTGTCAAATGGGGAAAAGATTACCAGGAGCTGGCTTTCATACTCAGTCAAAAACAACGCTGTGTATCGTTTTTGCTGTATGCTGTTTTCTACAAAAGACTACAAAATAATAAAGGAAGGTGTGAATGATTGGTCAAATATCAACGGCATTCTGAAACACCATGAGGGTAGTCCTGAACACACGAACAATATGATTAAGTGGAGAGAACTTGATCTGCGCCTAAGTCGGGGACAGACTCTTGACCAGATTCAAAAGAAAATTTTGGAGCCTGAAAGAAAGAGATGGTGGGATGTCCTTACACGTTTAATAAGTATGACCCAGTCTCTGGTGAAAGAAACCTAGCATTCAGGGGTTCATTAGACAAAGTCTTCCAACCGGATAATGGAAACTTCCTAAAAGAGTTTGAATTACTGGGAACATTTTACCCCCGTTATGGAAAATCTCAGCAAAATTAAAGATGGAGAGACACATGCTCATTACCATGGGAAGCGCTCACAGAATGAGCTGATACAGATTGTGAGTGACAAGATTCTGGAAGCAATAGTGACTCAAGTAAGAGACTCAAAGTACTTCTCCATTATCTTGGACTGAACACCTGACATGAGTCACCAGGAGCAAATGTCCATTATTCTGACAAGCGTGGCTTTAAAGGGAAAGCCAGAGATCAAGGAGCACTTCCTCAGCTTTGTGAATGTTGAGGTTACAACAGGCTTGAATCTGTCCACTGTCATCTTAGATAAGCTGTACGAGCTGAAAATACCATTTGAAGATTGCAGAGGGCAAGCTTATGATAATGGGGCCAACATGAAGGGCAAGCACCAAGGAGTACAAGCCAGACTGCTAAACAAAATCCCAGAGCCGTGTTCGTCCCATGTGGAGCACACACTCTAAACCTTGTCATTGCAGATGCTGCCAAATCTTCAAAAGATGCAGTTGGATTTTTGGGAATGTGCAAAAGCTCTTCACCTTCTTTTCAGCTGGCACACAAAGATGGAGTGTTTTGAGGAAACACGTGAACATAACCGTGAAGTCATGGAGTGACACAAGATGGGAGAGTACGCTCTAAAGTGTTCATGCAATGAGGTATCAGGCTTCTGAGCTTCGGGAGGCATTACTGGAAGCCAGACAGATGACCAATGATCCTGTGGCCAAAGCGGAGGCACAAGCACATGCAGAGGAAGTTGGGTCCTACCGCTTCTTGATTTGCTGTGTCGTATGGTGTGACATACTGACAATAACAAGGTGAACAAGCTCCTCCAATCTGCCTCAATGCAGTTGGATATCAGTGAATTTAATCTCAAACGCAAAGGCCTCCCTCACTACATACCGGGAAACTGGATTCTCTAAGGCCCAGACAACAGCCAAAAGCATTTGTGAAGAAATGAATGCGGAGGCTGTTCTGAAAGAGAAGAGACTGAGAAACAGCAAGAGGCATTTCAGCTATGAGGCTCCTGATGAACCAGTGACGGATGCACTGAAAAACCTTGAAGTCAACTATTTCAACATTGTGGTCGACTCTGCTGTGACATTCATGGATGGAGGTGAAAACCAAATATGGAGTGCTGCTAAACTTCAGCACTGCCTCTCAGATGTCCAGTGAATCTTTAAAGTCTCACTGCATGGAAGTTGAAAACACTCTAACCTTTAGAGATGACTGTGATATCAGTGGAATGGATCAGGCACACAATATTCAGAATTTACCTGATCTGCCATCAGACAAGATAACTGCCTTTGAGCTACTTTCCTTTCTGTGTGAGAAAAACCTGGAGGAACTCTATCCTAACCTTTGGATAGCCCTAAGAACTGCAGTCACCCTACCAGTAACAGTAGCGTCGGCAGAGAGGAGCTTTTCAAAAGTAAAGCTTATCAAAAGCTACCTGAGGTCTTCCATGTCACAGGAACGTTTGAGTGGTCTGGCCATCATGAGCATAAATCATGACGTGGGGAAACACATGTCCTATGATGACATCATTGGTGATTTTGCCTCAAGAAAGTGCAGAAGAGGAATATTTTGATGGTAAGATTTTAATTCAAACATTCAAATGTTTACACACAGTAACATTTAAGATTGTATGGCAGAAGTGTATTTGTGTAAATGACTGCTTAACTAACTATGTGACATTCTTTCTCAATTTCTTCCAGACAGTCCAGATAGACTGGTGCCCATGCTGATGCTGAAAATACCCAGGCTGTAGAGGGAACCAAAGTTAATCACACAACTGTATAGGTTTTTTTTAACTATTTTGAGACATATAGCTGCAGCCATAGCCTATAGGCTTATATTTACATTGTATAGACTTTATCACAGAGTTCTACATGAGAGTATGTCATATAATGCCCGTTAGAGTATGGTTAGAGTGATCTCCTTAGACAAACACAGACGCATATATACACTACCGGCAGCTTCATTAAAAAGTACTTGCAAAACACCAGTCTCAACGTCAACAGTGAAGAGGCGACTCAGGGATGCTGGCCTTCTAGGCAGAGTTGCAAAGAAAAATCTCAGACTGGCCAATAAAAATAAAAGATTAAGGGCAAAAGAACACAGACACTGGACAGAGGAAGATATGGCTTTTTCTTTGCAACTCTGCTCCTGATACTGAACTAGTCTAAAGAAGGCCAGTTGTATTGCCTCTTTAATCAGCACAACAGTTTTCAGCTGTGCTAACATAATTGCAAAAGGGTTTTCTAATCATCAATTAGCCTTTTAAAATTATAAACTTGGATTAGCTAACACAACGTGCCATTGGAACACAGGAGTGATGGTTGCTGATAATGGGCCTCTGTACGCCTATGTAGATATTCCATCCAAAACTGCCGTTTCCAGCTACAATAGACATTTACAACATTAACAATGTCTACACTGTATTTATGATAAATTTGATGTTATTTTAATGGACAAAAAATTGCCTTTTCTTTCAAAAACAAGGACATTTCTAAGTGGTAGTGTAAGCAATATGAACTATATGCAAACGCACCCAGGCTACCAAGAGGCAGGATAATGTGTGTGTGTGTGTGTGTGTGTGTGTGTGTGTGTGTGTGTGTGTGTGTGTGTGTGTGTGTGTGTGTGTGTGTGAAAAAGAGATATGACGAGAGAGAGAGAGAGAGGGAGAGAGAGTTTGTGCTCCTCACTAGGCATCTGCATCCACTTTATCATATTACGTGGGTCTACCGCTAGGGAGATGGCAGTATGGGGGTCTACCGCTAGGGAGATGGCAGTATGGGGGTCTACCGCTAGGGAGATGGCAGTATGGGGATCTACTGCTAGGGAGATGGCAGTATGGGGGTCTACCGCTAGGGAGATGGCAGTATGGGGGTCTACCGCTAGGGAGATGGCAGTATGGGGGTCTAATGCTAGGGAGATGGCAGTATGGGGGTCTACTGCTAGGGAGATGGCAGTATGGGGGTCTACTGCTAGGGAGATGGCAGTATGGGGGTCTATTGCTAGGGAGATGGCAGTATGGGGGTCTCCATAGGGAGATGGCAGTATGGAGGTCTACTGCTAGGGAGATGGCAGTATGTGGTCTACTGCTAGGGAGATGTCAGTATGGGGGTCTACTTAGGCAGATGGCAGTATGGGGGTCTCCATAGGGAGATGGCAGTATGGAGGTCTACTGCTAGGGAGATGGCAGTATGGGGGTCTATTGCTAGGGAGATGGCAGTATGGGGGTCTACTGCTAGGAAGATGGCAGTATGGGGGTCTACTGCTAGGGAGATGGCAGTATGGGGGTCTACTGCTAGGGAGATGGCAGTATGGGGGTCGACTGCTAGGGAGATGGCAGTATGGGGGTCGACTGCTAGGGAGATGGCAGTATGGGGGTATACTGCTAGGGAGATGGCAGTATGGGGGTCTACTGCAAGGGAGATGGCAGTATGGGGGTCTACTGCAAGGGAGATGGCAGTATGGGGGTCTACTGCTAGGGAGATGGCAGTATGGGGTCTCCATAGGGAGATGGCAGTATGGGGGTCTACTGCTAGGGAGATGGCAGTATGGGGTCTACTTAGGGAGATGGCAGTATGGGGGTCTACTGCTAGGGAGATGGCAGTATGGGGTCTACTTAGGGAGATGGCAGTATGGGGGTCTACTGCTAGGGAGATGGCAGTATGGGGGTCTACTGCTAGGGAGATGGCAGTATGGGGGTCTACTGCTAGGGAGATGGCAGTATGGGGTCTCCATAGGGAGATGGCAGTATGGGGGTCTACTGCTAGGGAGATGGCAGTATGGGGTCTACTTAGGGAGATGGCAGTATGGGGGTCTACTGCTAGGGAGATGGCAGTATGGGGTCTACTTAGGGAGATGGCAGTATGGGGGTCTACTGCTAGGGAGATGGCAGTATGGGGGTCTACTGCTAGGGAGATGGCAGTATGGGGGTCTACTGCTAGGGAGATGGCAGTATGGGGGTCTACTGCTAGGGAGATGGCAGTATGGGGGTCTACTGCTAGGGAGATGGCAGTATGGGGTCTACTTAGGGAGATGGCAGTATGGGGGTCTACTGCTAGGGAGATGGCAGTTTGAGGGTCTACTGCTAGGGAGATGGCAGTATGGGGGTCTACTGCTAGGGAGATGGCAATATGGGGGTCAACTTAAGGAGATGGCAGTATGGGGGTCTACTTAAGGAGATGGCAGTATGAGGGTCCTACTCTGACTCTGTCTTATTCCCGGCCCGGGATCAAATAAAGGGTCTTTAAGATGGCTACACACACACACACACACACACACACACACACAAACACCACTGATTGAGAGAAGAACAGACAATTTCAGTAAATGAGCCTCTCATTAACTTACTGGCCCAGCTCCCCGGGGTTCGGTGTAACCAATCACTGAGCCAAGACAGCACACCTTACTCCAGTCTGTGTGCCTGTGCCTGTGCCTGTGCGTGTGTGGGTGTGCGTGTGTGTGCATGTGTGTGTGTGTGTGTTTGCGTGTGTGTGTGTTGGGCGTATGCTAGGCCGTCTGCCTGTGTTTAGTTTGGCTGGTCTTCACAGATCTGCTTGGCAGGCGAGCACTGGACAACTAACAACTTGGACGGAGCAATGAGAGGGAGAGAGGGATGAGGAGGAGGGGAGTGTAAGGAGAGAGGTGGAGGGTCTTTAGGGACCAGACGATATAATCATGATGGTTTTAGAGCTTATTAACAGTGTAGTTGAACATCATGGGGGTTCCACTGTGGAATCAAGCCACACCACGCTCTTAGTCCTACAAGTACAAACATTTTAATGTTCGGCAATGAGTTTCTCAGCCGTGATTGTGTGTGTGTGTCTGTGTTCTAGCTAATCAACCCCCCCCAAACCCCTGTGTGAATTTGCATCTTGTCACATCTTCCAGAGAGAGTGCCATATGCTGTTAGAGCTGAAAGACTGACTCTGCTGATGACGCTCTGTTACTGCTTAATGACGGACCAACACTAATTTCATCAACTTCCCTTACAAGCATGAGAAGAGAGAGGGGGAGGAGAGAGAGAGAGGGGGGAAGGAGAGAGAGAGAGAGAGGGGGGGAGAGAGAGAGAGAGAGGGGGGGAGGAGAGAGAGAGAGGGGGGGGGGAGAGAGAGAGGGGGGGAGGAGAGAGAGAGCGAGACAGACAGACAGACAGACAGACAGACAGACAGACAGACAGACAGACAGACAGACAGACAGACAGACAGACAGACAGACAGACAGACAGACAGACAGACAGACAGACAGACAGACAGACAGACAGACAGACAGACAGACATGCAAATGAGCCAATCAGGTCTTGCCACTCTGTCTCTGTGTGATGCTGTAAAATCCCCCATCAAGAAATACAGCCAGCATCTACATGTAGTAGTCTGGCAGACACACACACACACACGCCAAAGTAGCCACACACACACACACACACACACACAGGCCAGAGTAGCCACACACACATACACACACGTCAGAGTAGCCACACACACCAGAGTAGCCACACACACGAATAGAGTCGCTCCAGCCAATAAAGGCTCATAAAGGAGTTATGTAGCTATCGCTCCAGCCAATAAAGGCTCATAAAGGAGTTATGTAGCTATCGCTCCAGCCAATAAAGGCTCAGAAAGGAGTTATGTAGCTATCGCTCCAGCCAATAAAGGCTCATAAAGGAGTTATGTAGCTGTCGCTCCAGCCAATAACGGCTCATAAAGGAGATATGTAGCTGTCGCTCCAGCCAATAACGGCTCATAAAGGAGATATGTAGCTGTCGCTCCAGCCAATAAAGGCTCATAGAGGAGTTATGTAGCTATCGCTCCAGCCAATAAAGGCTCATAAAGGAGTTATGTAGCTATCGCTCCAGCCAATAAAGGCTCATAAAGGAGATATGTAGCTGTCGCTCCAGCCAATAAAGGCTCATAAAGGAGTTATGTAACTGTCGCTCCAGCCAATAAAGGCTCATAAAGGAGTTATGTAGCTGTCGCTCCAGCCAATAAAGGCTCATAAAGGAGTTATGTAGCTGTCGCTCCAGCCAATAAAGGCTCATAGAGGAGTTATGTAGCTATTGCTCCAGCCAATAAAGGCTCATAAAGGAGTTATGTAACTGTCGCTCCAGCCAATAAAGGCTCATAAAGGATTATGTAGCTGTCGCTCCAGCCAATAAAGGCTCTCATTAAATCATTGCGGGCCGTGGTATGATTCAATTTTCAGTAATTACCATCGTCCATCCGCTGACACACACACACACACTTCTGTCCTCTCATACACACACCATCCGCACTCATGCACACAACCCTCTGCAACTGACTGCGATGTTCAACTACCAGTCATCGCGCTTACACTGTCGTCTCCATGGACACAGCGACGAGATGAAATGCCCCAATTTACTTCCCCCTCCTCCCCCTCCTCATCCCTCCTCACACTTCAGTCGATATGCCTGGGATGGAGAGGTTATCTAACTAAACTGAATCGTGTGGCAGTTATATGGTTATGTGACAATCTATGCAGCAGTGTTAGTGGCTCACAGCTTTATCACTTGTCTCTTTCTATTGGCTCTGGGGAGAGAGTTGCCTGCATAGGCACAGATATAGGATCAGCTTACCTGGCCAAATGCAAAACTGACCCTGGATCATTGTCTAAGGGGATAACATTATTCTATTCCAAATTGAGTGGGATGGGCCAGTAGCTGTAGTGGGAGGAGCCAGTAGTCAGACAGGATGTCATTAATGGTGGGTATATGCGTAGAGGTGGGCCAATCATAAAATAGTTTCCCTCCCTCCTGTGTTACTTTTTACTAAACCCCCACCAGCCAATTAGGTATTCTGTAGGGACCTTAGATCTTAAGACTAACATCCCTTTTATTCTTTCCAGATTGGCTTTTATAACAATTATTTGCCTTAAAAGCACAAACAAAATGCCAGGGAGCAGAGAGTGAGTGAGTGAGTGAGTGAGTGAGTGAGTGAGTGAGTGAGTGAGTGAGTGAGTGAGTGAGTGAGTGAGTGAGTGAGTGAGTGAGTGAGTGAGTGAGTGAGTGAGTGAGTGAGTGAGTGAGTGAGTGAGCTCTGACATGGGATTTGATTGATTACATCTGGAGGTTGAATAAAGTGAGGTTTGAAGCAGCAGAGGTTTTCACACACATGGTAACACACCGTAACACAGGGTAACACACAGCAACACAGAGTAACACACGGTAACACACTTTGTTTTAAGCTTATCCCAAACCTTAACCCTTAGAGTTGAAGCCTAACATTAAGACTTCAGAGTTAATGCCTAAACTTAACCTTAAACACTTTGAAATTTGACGTTTGCCACAACTCAAAATTTGAGGTTTGATTCTGTCTAATTCTGACATGATACTATGAGAGCTAGTTGCACTCACAGACACACACACACACACACACACACACACACACACACCCCTCTGACACACACACTCCCCCCTGACACACACACTCCCCCCTGACACACATAGGGCCTCCCACCCTGGTTGCACCTGTCAAGGGAGGAGCTAACCCTCTGGTGCTGTATCTGACCCCTCTGGTGCTGTAGCTGACCCCTCTGGTGCTGTAGCTGACCCCTCTGGGGCTGTAGCTGACCCCTCTGGGGCTGTAGCTGACCCCTCTGGGGCTGTAGCTGACCCCTCTGGGGCTGTAGCTGACCCCTCTGGGGCTGTAGCTGACCCCTCTGGTGCTGTAGCTGACCCCTCTGGTGCTGTAGCTGACCCCTCTGGTGCTGTAGCTGACCCCTCTGGTGCTGTAGCTGACCCCTTTAGTGCTGTAATGACCCGTCTGGTGCTGTATCTGACCCGTCTGGTGCTGTATCTGACCGCTCTGGTGCTGTAGTGACCGCTCTGGTGCTGTAGTAACCGCTCTGGTGCTGTATCTGACCCCTCTGGTGCTGAAGCTGACCTCACCCCCCCTGCTTCTCTCCCTGTCTCCTCACCCCTCAGCTCGCCCCCCCCACCCCTGTTCTCCTGACCTCCCTCCTCCCCTGTGCTCCCCTCTCTCTTCACCTCCTCCCCTAGTCCCCTCTCTCTTCACCTCCTCCCCTAGCCCCCTAGTCCCCTCTCTTCACCTCCTCCCCTAGCCCCCTAGTCCCCTCTCTCTTCACCTCCTCACAGAACAGAGCAGAACGGAACAGAACAGAGCGGAACAGAACAGAACAGAACAGAACAGAGCAGAACAGAACAGAACAGAGCAGAACAGATTAGCATAGAGCCACTGTGAGGGTGGCAGTAGCAGGAAGGGAGTAAGGCTCTCACAGTGGGTATGGCTCCACACTAACTCAAAGCAGGCCCAGGCCCACTATAACTACTTGCACGTGTGTGAGCTCTGTTGGTGTGTGTGTATGCATGCGTGTGTGTGTGTGTGTGTGTGTGTGTGCGCATCTGCAGCCAATGTGAGCTAGGCCTGTTGAAAGCCCTGACAGACAGAGGGAGGTTTTAAGGGGACAGGCTGCCAAATCAGTGTGTGTGGGATACACACACACACCTGTCGAAGATATGTATATCTGCCTTCCTGACCGTATGTCTTATAGGATGCAGGTCAACTGAGTGAATGGATCAATAAAGGTATCATGTGTCTTCAGCAGCATAACCAGAGACAGACAACAACAACCAGCCTCTCATGTAGCAAACTATGAGCTGCTCTGCTCTGCTCTGCTCCGCTCCAAGCCTCCAAGGCATCTCTCAGGGCACAGGGACAAGCTGTGAAAAATAACTGTAAAGACCTCTCTGTCAGTAAGAGCTATGGCTCTTGGCTCAGCCTCTGTAGTCGCTCGAAAAAACCCTGAGCTCCAAAAGTGCATTAGTTAAGCTTTCTGAGGCATTTCTGTGAGCCTGACTCATCGACTCATAACTGTAGTTGGGGGGTTGATGGATGACTATCACTCCTGCTTGTGGCTGAGAGAAGACAAGATGAAGGGAAAAGAGAGAGAGAGAGAGAGAGCTGAGTTCAGAGAAAACATGAAGAGGTTCATTATTTTCTGTTGCTTGGATTATCAACAGGATCAATCCCTCCATCACTCCCTCCTTCCCTCCATCCTTCCATCCCTCTCCCCATGTTCCTACATCTTCTGCTATTATAATCTCTTTATGGACAGCAGAGAGAGAGAGAGAGAGAGAGAGAGAGAGAGAGAGAGAGAGAGAGAGAGAGAGAGAGAGAGAGAGAGAGAGAGACCAGATAGCAATTCATGTGGGCTCTCTCTGTCAGTTCATATGGGCTCTCTCTCTCTGTCAGTTCATATGGGCTCTCTCTCTAAGCCAGTTCATATGGGCTCTCTCTCTCTAAGCCAGTTCATATGGGCTTGCTCTCTCTAAGCCAGTTCATATGGGCTCGTTCTCTCTGTCAGTTCATATGGGCTCTCTCTCTGTCAATTCATATGGCCTCTCGCTCTGTCAATTCATATGGCCTCTCGCTCTCTGTAATAATCATTCTGCTGAGATTTTGCAACGTCACATGGAGTCTGGCTGTTCTGCTGCTCGGCAGGGCTGTGGGAGGTACTGTAAGCCTGTCCCGGGTGGGGAGTAGGGGGACTAAGGCTGGGCCTAGCGCTTGAGCTGGGAAGAAACGGGAGGGACTGGAAGAGACTGGTGGTTACTTAGGGACTGGAAGAGACTGGTGGGGCACTAGGGACTGGAAGAGACTGGTGGGCACTAGGGACTGGAAGAGACTGGTGGGCACTAGGGGTTGGGATGTTGTGCTGAAAATGCAAGACTGGCGGAGGGAGACTGGGGATAGTGAGGTAATACAGAATGGGAGGAGACTGCATAGGGGACTGAGGGATAGAGGACTGAGGGATAGAGGACTGAGGGATAGAGGACCGAGGGATAGAGGACCGAGGATAGAGGACTGAGACATAGAGGACTGAGGGATAGAGAACTGAGGGATAGAGGACTGAGGGATAGAGGACTGAGGGATAGAGGACTGAGGGATAGAGGTCTGAGGGATAGAGGTCTGAGGGATAGAGGACTGAGGGATAGAGGACTGAGGGATAGAGGACTGAGGGATAGAGGTCTGAGGGATAGAGGACTGAGGGATAGAGGACTGAGGGATAGAGGACTGAGGGATAGAGGACTGAGGGATAGAGGACTGAGGGATAGAGGACTGCGGGATAGAGGCTTGAGGATACAGGACTGAGGGATAGAGGACTGAGGGATAGAGGACTGAGGGATAGAGGACTGAGGGATAGAGGACTGAGGGATAGAGGCTTGAGGATAGCGGACTGAGGGATAGAGGTCTGAGGGATAGAGGACTGAGGGATAGAGACTTGAGGATAGAGGACTGAGGGATAGAGGACTGAGGGATAGAGGATTGAGGGATAGAGGACTGAGGATAGAGGACTGAGGGATAGAGGACTGAGGATTGAGGATAGAGGACTGAGGGATAGAGGACTGAGGGATAGAGGACTGAGCTCTGGTACTGAGGCTGGGGCTGAGGCTGGGGCTGCAGCACTGGGACACTAGGGGACTGGCAGCTATGCCGAAATGTGGTTTACTAACGCTCAGCAGCAGTATGGAGCATTCTCTGGCGGGCTCAGACAGCACACTGCAGCGTAATCATCCCCAGCTGGCCCAGCCAGCCAATTAAATCCATTCCCTTATTACACTGTAAAATACCACCAGCCTCACAGAGAACAAGCCTTCCTTCCTAACCAACCAGGGAGCCATAAAAACCTGCTCTTCACATGCTGCCTTAGACCTGGGGCCGTATTTACAACTTCTCAGAGTAGGAGTGCTGATCTAGGATCAAATAGGCAGACACCAGCAGAAGGGATGTTACAGTAATAGCCAGTATATGAATGGGTGGTCCACTACACATGGCAGTCAGCTACAGCACTGAGACAGTAGAACAACACCAGGGAGGAGATGTTATCACTATAACAGTCATGACTCCAGGTAAACTCTCTCTCTCTATCTGTGGCCTTCTCAAACACACACTAAGGCGTATCGAACCAAACCGTCTTTTGGCTCGCACTGGAGGTGTCAGTTAAAATAACACACCTCCCTCCACAACACCCCTCACCCCCCTCCTATAAAATAACACACCTCCCTCCACAACACCCCTCACCCCCTCCTATAAAATAACACACCTCACTCCACAACACCCCTCACCCCCCTCCTATAAAATAACACACCTCACTCCACAACACCCCTCACCCCCCTCCTATAAAATAACACACCTCACTCCACAACACCCCTCACCCCCCTCCTATAAAATAACACACCTCACTCCACAACACCCCTCACCCCCTCCTATAAAATAACACACCTCACTCCACAACACCCCTCACCCCCCCTATAAAATAACACACCTCACTCCACAACACCCCTCACCCCCTCCTATAAAATAACACATAGCAGAAGACACACAGAGACACACACTCCCATAACACACTCACTCACTCACTCACTCACTCACTCACACACACTCCCCTAACACACACACACAGTGGGGATGTGTTTGACCCTGGCCCTCCCCTCTGGGTTTATCTCTCTGCCCCTGTGCAGTACACTAGATGGAGAGAGAGATATGACATTTGGAACTTCTGTGAGTGTAATGTTAACTGTTAATTTTTTATAGTTTTTTTCACTTTTGTTTATTATCTTTTTCACTGGCCAATAAAGCCATTTGAATTGAATTGATAGAAATCTGAGAGAGAGAGAGAGAGAGAGAGAGAGAGAGAGAGAGAGAGAGAGAGAGAGAGAGAGAGAGAGCATCCCCTGGCTCTTATCAATGTGATACATTTCCTGCTCCTGGCACGGCTCCTGCATAACTTATGGTTAAGAAGGCTTTCATCCATCCAGTCTAACACACACACACACACACACACACACACACACTGGCGTAGGGGCCCGCGCTGTCCCACCACACCCCGGCCACGCTGGCTGTTGCCTCCTGCCACAGGCCCAGACTAGCTCCTTGCTCCGCTGGCTCCAATCACACTGATAACATCACAGACTTTCTTTCATTTAGCTCTGTTCTGGGAAATAGTAAGGCTGTGTGTGTGTGTGTGTGTGTGTGTGTGTGTGTGTGTGTGTGTGTGTGTGTGCGTGCGTGTTTGGTTGACTTGTTATTATGGTACCTCTGTAATGTTGCAGAGATAATTCCCCTGGATTTATTGTCATCAGCCAAATGGGATTTCTTTCGCTTTTTTCAATGAGGACGTGTATAGACAGTATGAACATCCACAATTACTTAGATCGAATTATTGAACAGTTACATACAGGGGCGTTTCTGGCCAATCTGGCGCCCTAGGAGAGATCTCTAAACCAGCTTAAGAGGAACAAACACTTAAGAGGCACTAACACTTAAGAGGCACTAACACTTAAGAGGCACTAACACTTAAGAGGCACTAACACTTAAGAGGCACTAACACTTAAGAGGCACTAACACTTAAGAGGCACTAACACTTAAGAGGCACTAACACTTAAGAGGCACTAACACTTAAGAGGCACTAACACTTAAGAGGCACTAACACTTAAGAGGCACTAACACTTAAGAGGCACTAACACTTAAGAGGCACTAACACTTAAGAGGCACTAACACTTAAGAGGAACTAACACTTAAGAGGCACTAACACTTAAGAGGCACTAACACTTAAGAGGCACTAACACTTAAGAGGAACTAACACTTAAGAGGCACTAACACTTAAGAGGAACTAACACTTAAGAGGCACTAACACTTAAGAGGCACTAACACTTAAGAGGCACTAACACTTAAGAGGCACTAACACTTAAGAGGAACTAACACTTAAGAGGCACTAACACTTAAGAGGCACTAACACTTAAGAGGCACTAACACTTAAGAGGAACTAACACTTAAGAGGCACTAACACTTAAGAGGAACTAACACTTAAGAGGAA
This sequence comes from Thymallus thymallus, assembly GCA_023634145.1. Lineage (NCBI taxonomy): Eukaryota > Metazoa > Chordata > Actinopteri > Salmoniformes > Salmonidae > Thymallus > Thymallus thymallus. Next base: position 27,426,970 of record CM042411.1, on the reverse strand, counting down.
CTAACACTTAAGAGGAACAAACACACTAACATTTTACTAATATAAACACAAAAGAAAAACAAGTGCGACATCAAGTGTGCAAACATTTTTTTAAAAGGAGAGTCAAAATAGTGTGAAGCTATAAAATTAAAAGAAAATAAAGACAACATAAAAACACTATATTTACTAATGTGCAATCAAATATTTAACAACAGGTACATAAGGTGGGTAAACAAAAAAAGACACAAAAACAAGACAACATTGCAGTGTGTGTGCTGTTACAGCAGATGAAGGGCAGTTTAACTGTCTTAAAACTGGACACGCCTCCATTTCCTTGCTACAAAATGATCAATGATATCATCATAGGATAGCTTCCTGATCACCTCTCTATGCTCATCATCGCAAGGCCATTGAGACGGTCTTGTGGACCCCGAGGTAGTTCTTAATGAGCTTCAATTTTTTAGAAGCTCCTCTCTGCAGAAGCTACTGTAACAGGAGCAGTTGTAGCGATTCGGATGTAAAGCGCAACTTCTAAATGTCTGTTGGCTAGCTAACCAGACGCTATTCGCTAGCTGGAATGCTAAAAACATAGCTGGATAGCGAAGCAGCTTTGACGATGATGTTTTGATTGTATATATTTTTTTGTTGATTTTTTTTAACGATGAATTCCACTATCGCAATTTGTCTACAGCTATTAACAATTTAACTTAATATATATATATATATTTTTTTTATTTAACCTTTATTTAACTAGGCAAGTCAGTTAAGAACAAATTCTTATTTACAATGACGGTTGCTATTAACAAGTAGCTATTCAACATTTAACTTAATAATGTAGTTATTAAACAAGTAGCTATTAAACTTTTAACTTAATAATGTAGTTATTAACAATTTAACTTAATTAAGTGTAGACACTGCGGTCTA